>MDKI01080460.1:0-26756 GCA_005239505.1 Nicotiana paniculata
CCCTTTATATATAGTATCACCTATAAACCCTTTTCCTATTTGGTTGAGGTAATGATTTACTTAGGGTAAAAGCTTATTCCAAAAATAAACTTGATGGAATTTTCTATAAAAATTCGAATCCCATTCTCAAAGGGATTGAAGTGCCGAAGTACGCTACTTAGTCCAATTGGACTTTCACGTCTTTACAATTCCAGTTCCAAATTGGAGAATAAATTAATATTATATATAACCTTTATATAAATCAATAATAATTTATATTATATATATATCACATATATATTTCAACTAAGTGATATAATTTTAATTTTCTATTCCAAATAGAAAACTTCAATTTGTTCACAATATTAATTATATCCTCTGTGCTAGCAAAGAATATAATAATATTTCATTTGGATTAATAATTTAATTTACTTGACTAATTAAATTCTTTAATTTAATTATCAAACAATTTAATTAATCCTTTAGCAAAGATCAGAACACTCGTTAGTGTGCAACCCCATAGGTTCAATACTAAACCGGTAGTAAATTGATGACATCAATATACTAATCAAGGGTGGCGTCTAGCAACACTCCTTAACGACCGGATAGCATGAAGCATACAATTTACTCTCAAGAACCAGTAGAAGAATAATGTTGTATTTCCTTCTATCCTTATAGCTCTGGATCACCCTAGGATATGGTTCAACTGTCAAATCCTAATAGGCGACCAACTATGTGTTCATGTCAAATATAATCGACCATTGAATGACCTAAGAAACTCATTTCTTCTTTCATTCAATTGCCCTGACCAAGGTCTTAGTTTGGTCGTTTATAATTCATGACAACATGGAGCTTAAACTCATTACCAAGAGTTGACAGATTCCATCTTGATCAATCACTAATTCTACAAGTATTTAATCATACCCAATATCCTTTTAACTATCGCCCTAGGGCCATAGGTGTCTAGTATCAAAGCACAATAAATAACTTGTTAATTACTCTGACGATCTCAGGTCAAAGGAAATTCTTACATCATATTCTTCAAGAGAATATCCTATTGACAGTTTATGGTAGTTCTAACCATTAGGAATTATCCGATGAGTCGGTTCAATGATCATATCTCTATATGCATCATCTATCTATGTGATTTAGTTAATGAGATCAATTAATCTTTATCACATAAAGACGATCACATAAATATTGATCTAACCGGATTACTAATGTCCAAATTAATAATCTTACGATCAAGAACAAAATTTAGATTAAATTATAAGAAACTTTACTCTCATTATCATGATCTCCATCACGATGACAAGTCTCAAAATCTAATCAAGGACTTTATCAAATTAATCAAACAATTTATAATAATGATAAAAGTATATCAAATGCCATATATTTTTATATCAAATAATGTTCCCAAAAATATGTTCAAATCATCAACTATGATATTGGATCTAGGGCATATCTACTATATCCCTAACAGGCGCATGACTTAAACCAAGAGAGGTGATACCGTGTTAAATTGTGTGAGCGAATTCATGTAAAAGATTATCACTATTAAAGTTTTTAGTTTGTCAATTAAGTCTCCTAATCCAAATAGCATAAGAAATGCAAAAACTAATTTTCACAAAGACCAAAATTTGACTAGTTTATGTTCAAAAAGTTTGTCGCCAAGTTTTATTTAAGTCATCTCATTAGCTACATAGTTCATAGGTCAACGTTACCTCTCTGAAAAATCAAAAGAACCTATATAGTTCATGTGAAGGTGCTATAGTCCAGGTTGGATTAGACGAAGTTTGAAATATATGATGATTTACGGAAGTGCAAGTGTACTATTAAAGGGGAGAAAACATCTTGGAGCTCGTGTTCCAAAGATGGGAAATAAGCCTATGTAGATTTTGATAGAGTAATCTATCAGGAGTTTTCAATATTGATTCATACCTGAATTCAAGATTATCATTTGCTTACATTTTGCATTGTTTTTTTTGCAGAGATTGCCTCCATTGTCAACAGACCCAGATAGGTGTGCACGGGCCTTTGTTGGTAACACAATAGGTCAAGCCAATGGTGTTTATGACAAACCACTTGATCTGCGCTTTTGTGATTACACAAATGAGAAAACTAACCTCAAGGGGAAGTCACTTGCAGCAGCACTCATGTCTGATGCAAAGTTTGATGGTGCAGACATGACTGAAGTGATCATGTCAAAGGCTTATGCCGTTGGAGCTAGTTTTAAGGGTAAGTTAACATAACATTTTTGTAGGAAAGAAATCTCTGCTTGTACTTTTTAAAGCCTCTCAAGAAGCAATAGGCTAACAAAGAAATGCAAGAGATAAGGAAGGAGAAATTATCGAATGCAGTTGATTATGTGGTAATGAAAACCTAGTATTTCATGATATCTGTGATGAGAATCTGTTAACCAGATTGTAATAAATATACAATGTCCATCAATTTGTAATTTGTCTCTAGTGTCAAGACTGGTCGGAACAGTAGGAATTATTTAAAGGACGGGGTGAAGTCTCGGGATCCGCTCTAGTCGAGTTGTTAGATGTCTCTTCTCCGGAGTCGCTCCTCTTATCTTTCGTGAAAGCACACGGTCATTATGTTAAGCATCTAATCCTAGTCTTTAGTTTTCCTTTCCAAAGTGGAATTCCTCCTTGCTTTCCCGTTTCACCTGTGCCAAACTCCACTTATAGTTGGGGGAAGAATCCGCCCGAATCGGCTTTTTTGAGGAACGGACAAGACGGAACATATAGAAGAGAATTCAAGGGTAGGCAAGTTGCGCCATGGTAGGGTACTTCTCAACTCTGTATTTGAGCAAGATGAAATGGAACTTGATCATTGAATATCTCATATCTAGGCTCTCATTATTGCCACACAGACTGACTAATGAGAATTACTTTGTATAGTCATAACTACTCCCAGAAATTTTGATGGATGAGAAGAATAATCATCAGATGGATATTGCGTGTCTGAATTTAGGACAGATTAAGTATATTTTTCTTTTTCCAGCTTTCTAATTTCTCTCTTCACGGAAGTAAAACCAATAAAAGCTGCAGCATTTATATTTGGGGTATATGTGTTTTAGAAAATCATAGTAGTATTGTCCTCCAAGGCTTTCTCTGATTTTCTACGGTAGCCATGGGCAAAGTTTGACAACTACCATACATTATGTCTCGCTGGAAAGGGCTAAACAGTGGGGGAAGCTTTCAAACTTGGATGCCTTATTTGAAGAAATGCATCTTTTTCAAGTTGGGAATCTGACTCTTCACTATTTACAGGGACAGACTTTTCGAATGCTGTTCTAGATCGAGTGAACTTTGAGAAAGCCAACCTCCAGGGAGCTTCATTTAAGAACACTGTACTATCAGGATCTACCTTCAATGATGCTCAACTTGAAGATGCAGATTTTGAGGACACAATCATTGGCTACATTGATCTTCAGAAGATATGTCTAAATAAAACTATTAACGAAGAAGGGAGAGTTAACTTGGGATGTAGATAACCGTTGTCCATATGCTATTGTCCAGTTTTCTTGTACTTAAATCATCTTCCATGATCCCTGGAATAAATGAATGTAAGCTATACACATATATTTGTCATTTTGGTATAGCAAAGAGGGTGAGTTGTGCTGGTAAAGGCAACTAGGAGTCAGCTCTTCTCTTTTAATTTGAAATTCATTAATTTACACTGTTTGTACATGATACTTTGGTTAAGCTTCACATGTTAAACCTGATGGACTTAAGTTGGTTTTCTAGAAGCAAATCATACTCTGTAATTTGCTCGACGCCTCGATCATGATTTGTAATTGTTGTTTGTGGATAAGAAATATGCATCAGGCAACGTGGTTGGGGGACTATCAGAGGTATAATATGGAATATCATGTCTAAAGAGCAGCCCAGTGCACTAAGCTCCCGCAATGCGCGGGGTCCGGGGAAGGGCCGGATCACAAGGGTCTATTGTACGCAGCCTTATCCTGTATATCTGCATTTTACAAGAGGCTGTTTCCACAGCTTAAACCCGTGACCTCCAGGTCACATGGCAATAACTTTACTAGTTACGCCAAGGCTCCTTTCCATGAAATATCATGTCTAATTTCAAAAAACTGAGGTATCTAAACTCGGGATAGACAAGTTTGATGTTTCAAAATAATCATGTCAAAAGCTTTAAATTTGACTATTTCCCCCTACTTTCTGTTTTCCTTTGCCTTGTTCTGTCAATGTTATTTTTTCGACATTAACTGTCAAGTCAAAGTGTTCGAAATAATACTGATAAAAGCTTTAGAAAAGCAAGTAACAATTTCCCTTGTTTTCTCTTTTTCACTTCCTTTATCAAGGCTGTCCTTGACGTGAAAAAACCAAAAAGAAAAAGGAAGGAAGAACATTTGATAGAAGAGCAGGAAAGTTCTAATACAAGAACTAGCATATTCCTATAGTAAGATCTAAGGGGTGTGTGTATCTCATATCCATATTTGCCAAAGCGTAAAAGAAGAGATTCCCTCTTGTAGTAGTTGGTCTATGAATATACCTTTCCTCACTTGACAACCCATAACATCAATCTGAATGCCAATTTCCAAAGGAAAGCATCTAGCACAGGTACCTTTCTTCAGCCAAGCTGCTGACATGCGGACATATTTGCAGCAACCTGCAACAACCAAGTGCAGCCATGGCGAAGGCCTTCTACTCACCCTTAGTTCATCTGCTCGGCGCATTGCTTTTCCTCCTTACACCAATTTTCACTCAAGGTAAGCAAGTCCTTTTTATTATCAACTCAAAGCATTCAAATGCATGCCACTGAGTTTAATAACATGAGCTTTATATACACTGTCAGTAGATATAATCTGAGCTTCTCTTTTTTGTAACAGGAGTTGAAGGAACAATTGGTATCAATTATGGCACAGTTGCTGACGATCTTCCTCCACCTGTCCAAGTCGCGCGCTTCCTCCTTGAATCCACCTTTATCCGTCTCGTGAGACTCTTTGATGCCGACCCAGAAATCTTGAAAGCATTTGCTCACACAGGTATTTCAGTGACTGTAAACGTCCCTAACGACATAATTCCACACCTTACCAAGTTAAGTTTTGCCCGACAATGGGTGGAAATTAACGTCCTGCCTCACATCCCCGCCACCAACATAGTAAGAATACTTGTTGGCAATGAAGTAATTTCAACTGCCAACAAGTTACTTATTGGGAGCCTAGTTCCTGCTATGGAAACACTCCATGCTGCCATTGTTGAAAGAACCTTGGACCGTCTCCTCCAAATTTCTACACCACATTCCCTAGGCATACTCGCAAGTTCAAGCCCACCTTCCACTGGGAAATTTAGAGAAGGATACGATACCCATGTTCTCAAGCCTTTGCTTAGCTTCCTCAGAGCTACTAGTTCACCATTCATGATAAATCCATATCCATTTTTTGGTTCTTCTGAAAACACGCTAGATTATGCACTCTTCAGGCCAAACCCAGGAGTGGTCGACGAAAACACACGACTCACCTACACGAACACGCTGGATGCACAGTTAGACGCTGTCTACTCTGCCCTAAAGCTTCTGGATTTTGAAGATATAGAGATTGTTATTGCAGAAACTGGGTGGCCATCGAAAGGAGATTCAGGGCAAGTTGGAGTAGACGCTGAAAGCGCAGCTGAATACAACAGAAAGCTCATGCAACACGTGATGTCTGGAGTTGGGACACCACTAATGCCTAACAGGACATTTGAAACGTACATTTTTGCACTTTTCAATGAGGATTTAAAACCAGGGCCAACTTGTGAAAGAAATTTTGGATTGTTCAATCCTGATATGACGCCAGTTTATGACATAGGAATCTTACGTAGTCCAACGGTAGCTAATGCCGCCAATGCAGCTGCGACCGTTACTGATCATAATCACACTAATAGTAGTACATATTTGTTAGTACTTGTGTTCGTGTGGTTGCTGTGTTCGTGAACATAGCTCTGGTTTGCAGGCAAAAAGGAATTTTCCGTCGTAACCGACAACAAAGGATGCACCTGTGAATCCAACAACATCTGCGCCTGCTAAGGGAAAAACATTGTGTCTTCCGAAATCAGGAACAAATGAGGAAGCATTGCAGAGGAACATTGATTATGTTTGCGGATTGGGTTTTGACTGTAAACCTATCCAATTTGGGGGTGCATGCTTTCTTCCCAACTCTGTTCGAGCTCTTGCTGCTTATGCCATGAATGCTTATTACCAAGCTAGTGGAAAGTAAGGTTGTGATTGTGGATTCAAAGGAACTGGCGCTGTCACCACTAGAGATACAAGTAAGTTGGGTTGGTTAAGTTGCTTTGATTTCAAATCATGTTCTGAGTGTTTGATGATTAGATTTCTTTGTATCATTGAATCTTGAAATTTCAGGCTACGTGAAGTGCAAATATTGAAGCAAATGCTTTGGAGCAAAAGAACTACAGAGCATAGAAGAAGATATACTAACCAAAAAATACATTTGACGAGCTTATAAGCTTAGCCAAACACCCTCAAATTTTTTTTTTGAAAAAAGAAAATTGCATTTGGCTTCGTGAAATAAGAGATACGAAGTTCATGCCAAGTGGATTTAGTTTCGCTCATTAAAGATCTATCTTCTTCATACTTTTCCCTTGCGATTGTCCTTCTCTTTAGCGCGCGGTTCTTAATCTTAACAATACCAGAAATAACTGCAGCTTCATAAAGTGGAATATCAAAGATATATAATTAAGAAAAAATTGCAAGTTTGCTCCCTGGTTAACTGTAAATTTCAAGTTTAGTCACCCTTATATTTGACTTAACATATGTAACTGTCAATTATATTATATTTTTACAATAACAAACGCTAATTATGGAGAGAACGAAATTGTCAAACTGCATAGGCTAGTTCAGAATCTTAGGCAATGTTTTATGTTCTAAAATTGGTTTTGTATGATTTGTCCCCTTGAATCTCCGAGCTCCCGCATAAGTCTTAAACGCGTAGAAAAAACAATCCCATTTGCAATTCTCCCTAATTTCAGAGATTGCGCTGTTTAAACAAGGTGAGTAGTGGGGTTGTAGCTTTGCTAATTTCACTATATATATATATACTAGAAGAAGCTTGTCCGTGCTATGCACAGGCCCAACAGGTTAAGCAATGTGCTTGTTTTTTTCAAGTGTTCCGGTGCCCTCGGGACCATGCTACATCTCTAGCTATGAAATTGGATTATCATAATCAGTAAAATCTTCATACATCATATAAATAATACAATATCTGCAAAAGAGAGCATACAACACTCTTTATCGCTATTGCTATATCCCACAAAACATAGGAAATTTGTATTTTCAGCACGGGCACATCACAAGCACATTTAACCTATCATTTTCCTTTCGAGTATCAGCCACAGTGTCCATCTCAGTAGTCGCTCTTGGTATACCCGAAACAACAACATAAGGAAATAAGAGGTTTTATCGTACCTTCAAAAGATAACTAAACACCTATAAGTTAAATATAGATATGTGAGATGAAATACATATATCAGAGAAGCACTCTGAAATATCCAGTTGTTTGTGGCAACTTGAAAATTTTGAAGCATAATATTGAGTAGTTGATTCAACACCTTTTTCCCCCCATATTTCTGAGATAGTACATGAAAGGGGCACACAAATACTTTCAGAAATACACACTAAAAGGTTTTAACGCCTTCTGCAAAGATAAACTTTTTTTTGCAAAAACTTCTACCCTTGTTATCCAAAATGTAAGTGATCACTTTTTTTTATATAGGTTGTCTCACAATGATAAGCACTAAACTTAGAAGTGCAACTAACTTTTATTTTTAGAGTTATATTTTCTTTTCTATATGTAATATATTGGTAATTAATAGGTTTAACTTACAAACACGTCTCTTGATTAGGAGTGGAGACTTACTCTATTTAGTTTATGGAGACGCGATATTACCAACAAACTGGTTCTGATCCTAAAAATTTGTTTCCAAATGACATCTAGAGGCATATTAAATAAATGTATTTGTCCAGCAGAAGTTATTTGCCTCTAATTCTTTCTTTTACAAAATGTTATAAATGAACATTACTGGTACATCCTGTAAAATATATGCAATTGTGCACAATAGAAGGAACAACGGTATATTCAGTTAAAATAAATGATTGAGAATCTTTGAAGTCGTTTTACTTTCTCACTAATTCTTTCCAAGGGAGTAAGTATATAAATCTTGAATCCAGCAAAAACAAAGTCTCCCAAGTTTCCCGTTCAATTATTAGCCTTACAACCATTAAAAAAACTGAAAGCTTATATCTAGGCTTCTTCTTTTTATTCATTCATTAATTTCTATTGATCAGTTATAGCTCTAAATAGAATTTGTTATGTTCCCCATCAACTTTAGAAGATCAAAGCAGGAGAAATGCTTATAACAATATCAAATTTATATGTACATACGTGGACATATTTGGGAAAAGGATCAAACCTAATACATTTTATAGATGCAGTAGATTATAGAAGTATTGTATCATCCTCAGGATAATCAAATTTATTCCACGTATTAATCCATCAGCGAAAGATTTTTTAATCAAGTACCTCAATTTTCAATATCTACAATTTTAATCAAGGCTAAAGTTAGCTTAGACTATCATAGTAAATGTAATTGTGCGACTTACAGATTTTTGAGAGGCTATAAGAAAGAACGACACCAGACTTGACAGTCCAACCAAGTGAAACACATCAAAGGTCTCAGTCAATCTGCCATACTACCTGAAAGCAAAACCAATGATTACATAATATAACCGATACTGAAGGAAGAGGCATATTTTATATAAAGTTGTTCCTATACCTTCTAAAATAGAAACGTACCCATGGTTATTCCTAATTTAATTAGGTTCTCTTTTTATTATAGTTCTAATGGTTAATCTACATTTCACTTCTTGTCATTGTCACTCATTCCTCATAATCTATCCAACCATCATGTAAAGAAAAACACAACATTAGCATTCAATTTATCATTTGTAAACTTTTTTGCTAATCGAATATTGAGTAAAAAATTCCATCAACTGCAGAAACACGTATTCCAGGTTGAATAAATGTCACAGAAGATGATAAACACACATATATTTGCTATATTTTATCTATCTGTTACAGATGTTCGTTGCCAAATAAAGATGTACTCAATCTAATGAAAGTCCATGTAATTTTATTCAGGTGCCAGTAATGTCCACAAACTTTGAGGCTTAGCTCTTACTTGATGCAACAGAACTGGAAGGTAATAGCGATTTTTTAGCATGATAATCGTAAGCACTACAACTTGCTTGCTGATATACTTCGAGTAGTAGATCCAGTACACAGTACTTTAATAATAACTCATGATCACATTTATACCAAGGTTATAAGTTCAAATATGTATTTTAGAAGATTAGAATCAACTAACAAAGTTAAAGATCTTGTAGAGACAAATCATAGAAGGAGCTACTAATTTCCTCGCGGATCCAATTGCAGGTTTTCCAAAGGATAATTCCACGAGGAAAGTTAAAATAAGTTCTCAGTGTTTCTAACTCTTACCACTTCAATCATTTGGTCAACTTTCTTTTCGTCTCAACCATCTTCAAAGTAACTTGATACTGAGTGAAATGAGAAACGGATTTTCAATATGGAGAGCTTCGGGATTTAACTGGAGTATTCATCTCAAAGAAGCTAAGGGAGGTATTTTGTACATATTTTCTTCTTCCTCTGCCTAATTCAGTTGCTACCTTTAAAAAGGTGCTTGCAGTTTAAATTTCCTATTAGGATGATATCACAACTATATAGTAAGATTTCTTAAGTGGTCCTTTCTCCTACAACAAAACATCAAATGAATCGATATTGTCATACTTGGTGGACTCTTAAGCTTTCATCTTACAAATGATTCAATGTTTTCAGACAGAGTAAAAAATTAGCCCTGGTGCTAAGCTAAAACAACGTACGCCAGCAATGATGTAAGATTGGTACGTCATGAGTATCATCATAAAACCTCTTGATTAATAGAGTGTCTGGAGTTCAGCAAAATGTGAGTTATCATCTCTTAAGCATATTGAGTGCTCAATTATACTGTAGCAATGTCATACTAATGTAATGCTAAAACACCGCAATACCAAAGAAGAAAGTTTAGTGTTTGAAAAGATTATATGCCAACCTTTCAAAGTACATCCTTTAATTAATATAGAGACTCGGTAGGCTCGAAAGACATCATGGGAAGAATTAAATGTTACTTGCAACATTAATAACCAAAGCCACATACATATAAAATGACGAGCAGTCACAGAAACTCACGACAAACCCCTAAAAAATACTTGAGATAAATAACTGTTAAATAAATTCTTGCATCAGATGAAGAAGCGCCTTTTATAGCAAAGATATGCAAATAGAAGAAGTCAATAATTAAGAATACTGAATACCTGAGTTGATGATATTCGAGCAACAAATTTTAGATCATGTCTCGCATGCAATCCTCATATCTATATTTGCGAAAGAGATTCAACAGAAGAACCAACAAATTGATAAGAAAAAGGCACCAAGTTAAAAACGCTGATTGCATATATAGACTGAATGAGGTGTACAGAGGGTATTTAAAGTTATCTGAGGTCCACTGAGGTATCATTGATCCACGTGGGCATCTGAAAATAAGGATAGATAGAGAGCAGCAGACCATATAGCATTTTAAAGTTTTTTAAATGACAAACAGCCTAACCAAATTAACCTCGGTTGATAGACAACCTTAGAGCAAGAAGGTAAACATATTTTTTTTATTAAGTTGGTAAAAAATTACAAGTGAAGCTTACTTAGAAAAAGAACATTACAGGATACGGCTAAACTTTGTTGCTGAACTAAAATGATAGCCCATTCTAGTTCTTGTGTGATCGATGAACTTGATCCCAGCGGAAATATTCAAATCCAATGAAGGTGCATTTTCTCTCTTTTCGTTTTCAACATCACCACTCTTCTGAGTAGTAGTAGGAGAATGGGGTCTTGAAGCTGAAGAACTGAAGTACTCCTCACAGCTCTAAATGACCGTGGAATCCTTAATAAACACCAACTCACCATCAGGAAGTGTAAAGAAAGAGGGCATTTAAAAGTTAATAAAAAATTACCAGAAATTAATCAAAAAAATATTAAAAATTTACCTTTGTTGATGCTCCAAAAAGGATCGAGCAGCAGAGTAAGAACACCAAAGAATTCCTGTAGTTAAATGAATATATTTGTGATATATGAAGTGACAATTCAGTCACTGAAACATAAGGTCAGGCATATATGACTTGCCTCTTTTCAAGTAAGATCCTGAGTAGCTTAAGAATCTGATGAATAGGCGCAGTACCATCCAAAGTTAAAGAGAAAAGAGGATAAAGAAATTTGTAAGAGTTGCTTAAATATTTTCAGCCACTACAAATATATAACTTAGCACCATAATGAAAATAGAATTTGAAATGGTCAAGAAGTTTTAGTTCTTTCATTGAATTTTAGCTTTTCTCAGGAAAAATAACCTAATATCTAAGCGAAGACAAACAAATAAATGGAATTAAGCTTTGTCAGTGATGGACTGAAGAAAATATAGTAATCATAAGAAATTTCAAGAGGAGAACTGACATGTATACAATCCAGGAGCAGTGGAAGAACGAACGAATACTCGAAAGCACCGAAAGAACGAACGAATACTCGAAAAAGCAGCGACCCAGAACAAAGAGACCAAATTGCGGATCTCAAGCAGCACGATAGGACTATATGTTGTTAAGCATTTGTTGTTATTTTTTATAGGTCTAAATATTTATCACTTTTGCCTCTTGATATTCAAACCAAATGATATTTGAGTAAAAATTTAGAATTGCTCTTTTACATGTTGATATGGGAAAAATTTGTTATTTATCGGAGTTGTAGTTTAAGTACAGTTTCTGATTATCTAAGTTTTTCCTGGAAAACAAATTTAATCTAGTGTGATTTAACGCCCACGACAGGTCAAATTAGTAAGCAAAAGTGCACGAACAAATTAGGGAATGTACCTTGCGCTTCATCAAGATAAGGCAGTATGATCTTTCGAAAGAACTTTAAAATCATTTTAAGCATGTATTGCCAAACTCTGAAAAGAATCAATTTGAACTAATGGATCAAAAGGTGAAAAAGCTAAGAAATTGAAAATTGCAATACTTTATCTTTTTGCCAAAAATTGATTGGCCTTCACAAAACTTGTTACCAACTGAAAAGAATAGAAACAAAATCTAACAGATAACAACAACATCTCATCAGAGAGTGGAGAAGATAATGGAATTCAACAATTGCACCAACAAAGTACCTAAATAACAAATAGATTCCAGATAAAGCTTCATAGATAGATTGGATGTTTCGCTGATGGATTGGAAGAAGACAATGAGATAATTAGCTAAACTTGTTTTGGTTAATTAGGTATAAATTATGCTCGTTTCCTCTTTACAAATCAAGTATATGATATTCTAAAATAAGTTACCAGTTGCCCATTCAAAGATCCAAATAAAGATAGATAAACTATTCCTATATGCCAACAGGAGATTTGACAGTGGATAATCGAGACATAAATTGAAAAATAGAAAGATATACAGGGGACGAGATAATGGAGCAAAGTGAACACATATAAGTTCAATGAAAACTGAAAGGCTTGCAGGTTGAAGTAGCATTCTTATCTCACAAGCCATAGCCAGCCTACACAGCAACTTTTAGCCTATGTGTAGCTGCCCATGCTAATCTTTCAGAACACACAAAGGCAAGGAAAAAACTTAAAGGCCCAAGTGTCGGCAAGCGTAGTAGAAAATCTATTTTTGAACACTTCTCGACATGCAACTACTTGATAAGAAGGTGCCGTCTTTATTATGAAAGCATATGAAATATTTTAGGAAAATAAACTAAACGACTTGGTAGGGTATTGCCTTTTCATCCGACTTCAACATTATGTGAACTTTCACTTGTGAGGATGGTGTATTAAATTTGTGATTTCTTATGCAGACACCGGGATGTCCTTAAAACACAGAAGCTTAAAAAGGTAAGTGCCGCAAAAATTACATCGTAAGAGCTTGCTGTTATTTAATACAATAACTTTACCAATCAACATTTCTTTCCCTTTTCCAGTGTGTTTCTCTCTTTTCTCCTCTCTTCTCTTCCCCCATCCAATTTCCCATGCCCTAATCCAAATACACTCCAGAGAACCCAGTGAAATATGTCAAGAGATGATTTCAATTTGTTCTCAAACTCCACCATTATTCCTTACTTAGCAGTGTAAGGAGCAATTTTCCACCATATATATCCAGAATTGCAGTATAGGAACAATCACAGTGGAATAATTCATTCGAGCAAATGAGCAAACACCTTATGGCCATGTCCTTACACAATCCAATTTAACCAAGATAATTCATGTTCTTCTCCCAAAAAAGATTTTCAGATAAAAAGAAGCAGCAATAACTTCAGAACGCATGGGAAAAGAATGAAAAAAGCAGGCAAAATAAAACTCGCCTATAATAAAATAAAGGAATACAACACAGTACCATCTCGGAGAACAGCATGAGAAAGTGAAATAAAAATTGGACAGATGAAAGGAAAGTGAGAAAGCAAATCGAAAATAGCAGACTGATTCCTGTTTAAACTCCAATTTCAAACTTTAGGTAAAAATCTTAAGTTTTCTTTTATGCATGCAACATTCGAAGAATGTAAGCAAGTAATCTCAAACAAACTTAGAAGATAGAATAAGCAAAAGAAGAAGAACTCCACAACCTACCTAGTTTCAACTTATGGCACAAGAAGAAAACAGAAGAATTTCACGGTATAAAATATCATCACAACCCAATGGTACAAGAAAGAGAAGCAGAAAGTTGAAATACTCACTGTAAGAAAGCGCACACAAAATGGAAGATCGAGTGGAATAAGAAGACAGAGGAGAAAGTATCAAATTCTGCACAGAAGAAACGATGGTAACGATGAGAATCGGCAAGAGTTCTGTCTGTTAATTTTTCGTCAGCCTTTTTGAGGCATCTAAATGTCCTCAAACATCACTACATTTATGGAATTGTATTAATAAAAAAAATGTCCTTGACTGAATTATTTGGGCTTTTGGGTGTACTCTCATTAGCCAAAAGCTCCTCTCCTTGTAGTAAAATAAGAAAATCAAAACACCTGTCATCAACATAATTGTGTGGAACATAAATCAACATATGACAATATCGTTAAGAAACCAAAAAATTTCAGAATTGCCCTTCGTCGTCCCACCAAAAGCTTCACTTATTAATAAGTTACTAGATAGGGGATTGCACGGGCCCATGCCCGACATCGGGGTCATTTTTCTTCTTTTTTTTGTAAATATATATAGATTCACAATATTATTCTCACATTGGGAATAAATCGTACCGGAAAGATGTTTAAAATCAGTTTTGATTCCTAAAATATCGATAATATACATAGTTTCACAAGGATATGTTCTCCTGCAAATATAACAACCTTATCATATATACTTTCCATGTTTTGCAATTTGTACCCATGAATACGCTAAATGATGATCGACACTGCTTGCGCTTGCAAGGAAACAAACTTTCATATTTTGAATTTGCAACATAGCATCACCCTTTTTACTCAAAAAGAACTGAAACAGAACATCAACAAATGACTCTTGAGCTGATAGTCGATGTTGCTTCTTGTAATCTAGTTGCCTTGAATCAATTTGAGGAATGGATATTCTAGATGGACCATGATCCGATGTGATTCATTCTTTCACTGTTCTACTGAAAATCAATACATTTAAGATAAGCAAGTAACTGATGAAGATTATCTACCTGCTTTCACCAATGCACAAATACTAAACCTTCTCATCTTTTCTACCTTCCAGTTCTTTGCCTACATCAATATACTCTGCACAAGTTAAGGAAACATACATTTCTCACCATATTATTCAAATCTAATGCAGAATAGAAAAATTCAACTTCATGTACATTTATCCTTGTAAGAGAATCAAAAACTTACTTGACTATTAAAAGAACCAGCTTTTCTGATTCCCATAGAAGGAAGCAACAAATTTCAGCCACAACTTTTAACAACAACATGCTAAAATCTTTAACTCTTCTTATCTTCCACAGATATTACTGTAGCAACTTTGTATCCTTCAAAAATATGTGCAAAATGAAAAAGAAAGAGTCAAAGAATACTGCTTTAAACAACCTGTTTGAACATGTATGGCAAATTTTGTTATTTAGTGTATTGACCAAACAAATACATATGCAACTTTTCTCCGGTAAGCATAATTTCCTGAATTTCTATAAATAACAATATTTGTTTCAAACTGTTTTAGATAGTAATTACTACTCCTACTCCAAATAGTTACAAGTTCATACAGAACAATCATACATTAGTTTGTTCTAAAGCACAAATGTGGCGGACAAAAGATACTCATCAATTCAGTTAGGCATTCTATATACAAACTCATAAACAAAACCAAGACGCTTGAAGGGGTTTAACTTTTCCTGCAACATTACTTTTATCATTTCACCTCTCAATCTGATAATTCATAACATAGGCCATTTAACAGTAATGGAGGGTGAGTATATCGGGGTTACTGAGAACCAACCGACATAACTTATATCTTGTGCACCAATCAAATGGCATGGAAGGTAAAATTATACTAAATTACCTCAAAAGAATGCACTCATATGTAAAGTTAGTAGATGTTTGGGTACTCGAAAATCGATTAGCCCATCCATCAGGTTGTATAGCACCACGAGCCTTTCCAAGACCATATTCACGTCTCACGTCGAGAACATCAGGTCTGTCTTCACCACCAGTAATCATACATATAAATGACTGAAATTGTTGTCTACCGAGGGAATCCCCAATAAAATCCAGAGTTTCGTTTTCCATCTTGGACGCACAACCAAGTTCAATAAATTCCTTGTATGTAAAGCCAATTAAATATCACCTGAAGAATTGAAGAAGGGAGAAAGCAACATCATATTCTATGTAACAACAAAATTTTAGACACTGAAATATAGTGCAAACTGAATCATCTATTTTGATGTGAGAGAGAGAGCATGCACTACATAGGGAAGCTTCACAATCACAAATTCTTGCAGTTAATGTGAGATATATATGTTCTAATCTCTTTGGTTTACTCAAGCCTACACTTCTGCCCTTGGAAAATACATTACAAGCCATGGTAGGTACAGTACTATTAATGCTAGACAGATGAAGAGAGAAGGTTTTAATAGAGTTCGGAAGAAATTTTTTAAGGTTATACCTCCCCGGCATCAGAAAGTAGTCAGTTACAGAAAAAGGAAAGCGTACCTTTTCAGGAAGTTAACACCAGCAAACTCTTACATCTCTCAATATCTTGGTCTCCAACGTAGTTTCTAGTATTCAAAATTCATACGCTGTGTCAAGCAACAAGCCCACATGGATGACAACCATTGCTTGCAGCCAAATCCATAATATAGAGGCCTACTATCATATGTGACCCATCTACCTTTAGCAAAGTTATAACCTGAAAATTAAGATAAGGGTATTAGTAACCAATATCGTACTAACCGTTGTATCAAATTCACCAACTTATTTAAGGATAAGCCAATTGGCAAGCAAGGACTTCTTTAAAGATTGTCCAGAACCCAAAAAAGGGTAATTATAATTGAAAAAACAAGAAAATTAGGTATTTGTTCAATGACAATGTAATCAAATCCATCAAGATTTGACTTCCATGAACAGAAGTTTACAAACTTCTGAGGCAGATGTCAAATTTTCTATAGGGCTGCCTGCAGAATTCACTGGAGCAACAACTTCATTTTCTTGTTCTATTGAACTACTTTTTTCTTCCAAAGCTCCTCTTAAATCTCCTTTTTGGGCAAAGTTGGGAGGAATACCCCCACTTCCTTAAAAACACCATTAAAACATCAAGTTGTAGAGACTACAAATTGCCTAACTTCAATAACATCTCAGGATACAAAGATATTATAAAACATGAATAGGTGCAGAAGTAGTTCTTTTATGCAAAGAAACTGACACTTTGGCAAATATAAATCAAGTTGAGGAGTTGAAGCAACAAATTCAGTACACAGTAAGCAGATTAGGATCTATTTATTCATACAACTCAGGAAAAGGAAGTTTCCTTTTCTTTTGAATTTGAAGGACAAAAAACAGGCACATTGATGTATGAAGCAGAGAAAGAAAGGCACTTTACTATAGCACTAATTTTTCATAATTTGAGGCACCCAGAAAAGATGAAAGATTGTACTCTCAAACATACCATAACTTCTATCTTAGTATTAGTAATCAGCTCTCCAGTCACCTTATCCTTTGTAGTAGACTCCTTAGTAGGTGAATTTAGAATGGTGGGTTCAAAGATCATCAAATTGTGACTCATTAATAAGAGAACCAGGGCCTAACGTGAATAAAGTTTCATTGGTTGAACAAATTTTATACAAACACCAAAAAGTCCTCAAAACATATCCATTTGGATACTGGTGCATGGTTGAGTTAGGTGCTTTTAATCTCAAAAGTTATTAATAGAAATACTACAACGCACACGGCCTTATAATGTTTCCCTAAGAACTTCAAAACAAATTTAAGCATCTACCATCAAATACTGTAAAGAATCAATGTATACAAATAGATTTTATATAGATTGATATCTGCTGATTTTGCATACTAATACCTTAGTATTTATGCACCTTCAGCAACAGTTACATAACTAAGACAACAAATGAAAAATGAAAAGACAAATTACCCTAAGATATGGGATAAATTGCAATAGACAAGGGATTCAGAATGGAGATGCCTTTGTTTTCATGAGCGTAAAGTTTTTTAGTGATTCTCGAACAACAAAATAAAGGGCTTCAGTTTGTACTTTGTAGTAATGACAGCTTGTCGAGCCAGATCAAACGTTAGAAGAAAGACCTTCCAGTGGACATACAAACTGCAGGAGATATCCACAATCTAAATCAGCTTATGAAGAAGAATTGAGCTTTTAAGAAATGACATCGCAGATGATTTTTTTTCTTCACTATTGAGGCAATCTGTTTAAAGATCAAATGAAGAGATTCACATGACGGGTAAGCAAAACTGCCATAAGTAAATATCATTTCAATTAGAATGAAAAGGGAAAACATACGATAGCGCATGCTATAGCAGTGAATGAGGGGAGACATATAGCGCTTGCTTGAAACATATAGTTCCTAACATAGAATTGCAACGCTCTCCATCAATTATACCCCAATTTTTCAAACTTGACCAGCATTCATAAATATAAAAAAATTAAAAAAATTCCAAATGTGAATGGAGCATTCACCTACTGACATTAGCAACATACATACAATTGAATAACTACAACTACTTATGAATAAAACAGAGTAAGAAATTTTACTACGCCATTAACTTAACCTTGTTTGTCCTGGTGTTTTTGTTGTATCACATACCTACCTTATTCATATGTATATTCACATATCTAGTATGTACTTTCAAGCAATCACAATCTCCTCGATGGGCAGAATTAATTGAAGTAAAGTAATCCCGATCGTAAACTTTTCATTGGGATAATAATATTTTTTTTCTGTCACTGTCTTTTGTTCATATACTTCACGTCGTCTAGCATTTTTATCGGTAAATTTACCGTGTGAGGGCGTTTGTTAGATCGTTGAAGATCCATTAACATAGGACGTGCACAGGTCCTGCAAATACCCTGAGTATCAAATAACATATCCATATGTGAATTAAATATGCATGCGTATATAGCAAAGACTACGCACATAAGTAAAATGATTAAAATTAAACCTAAGATATACTTATGGACAAAGAAGCTAACAAAGAATTGCCTTTGATTTTTTTTTTTTTTTTTTGCATAGTATTATGCTGGGTAAAATGGCTAGCAATTGCATGATATATTGGTCATTGTACAATAATAAGTTAAGATCCAACAACTCCATTTTGTAGTTCACTTCTTCCAATAACATTTTCTGCATTGATGAAGGAAATGAAAGACTATATATTTATTTTGTACTTTATTCAAGAAATTAAATCCTTTTGACCATGACAGGCTGGTTAAGCAAATTATAGCATTTAGCCGTATATGTTTTCTTTTACTTTGACACATTTCATAACAAATGAATTTATTTTGTACTCGGGCACAACCATTATTCCTTATTTGGCAGTGTAATTGAACAGTTTTCAACCATGTAGATTTAAAATCGCAGTATAAGAACAACCACACAGTAGAATAATTCATTCAGACAAATGAGCAAACACCTAATTGCGTTCTGTTTACAATATCCTAGTTAAACGTAAGAGCTCACGTTCTCATCCTAAAGCAGATTTGCAAATAAAGGGAACCAACAATACATTTAGAAAAATAAGCACATAAATGTAAATCCTCTTTCAAAACCACCCATAGTCGTTCAAACTTGCACCCTGAAAATCAAAATAGAAATTGGCATGCCAACTACTTTACCCCATTTAAACAATTTAAATTCAGTATCGATTCCAGAAAATAAGAAATTAAGATACCAATCACAGAGGATGTGCAGAGAAGCTAAAATCAAGTAGATGAAAGCAAAGTGTTATGAGAAAAGCTGGTTGCCTGCCACGTTTTTGTCACGACCCGATTTATCCTCCGAAAGGCATTGTGACGGCACCTAGTATCTACGACTAGGTAAGCCTAATTGAGTAACATATATTAAATAGAAGCAATGAAGTAAAGACGGAAATAAGTGAGTCTACAAATGAAACATCGCCACTTGGCGCGTACAAAATACAATTTCCCAAAACCCGAAATATCACTTTAGTCACAAGCTCTGTCCCAAAATAGCTCTATACAACAAGAGGGAATTTACATGAAAAATCTTTCTAAATCTGGAGTGGAAGGTGGCTCGAAGGACTCTGCGGACGCGACAGAATTACCTTTCGGTCTCCTAGAAGCTGCTGCTCGGACTCCTAGCCACGAAACTGAGCGCTGGTACTTGGATCTGCATACGAAAAATATGTGCGGGAAAGGGCATGAGTACACCATAAATTGGTACCCAGTAAGTGCCAAGCCTAACCCCAGACGAGTAGTGACGATGTCAGGTTAAGGCTCTACTGAATTTTTATAGTAAAAACTGTTTAAAAATGTGAACAGAGAGATATAATAAGCTGAGGCAAATTAGTAGAAATAATGAGCTAAAAGGAAATAATAACAGGGAGCCCTCGGCTCAGTACAACATATATCACAGTAACAAGTATGCAATGCAGTACAATGGGAAAGCTCCCAGAATCTCGTCTGTAGTCCCAATTTAAATATGTAATGCAGTACAGGGAGAAAGCTCCCGAAATCTCATCTGTAGTCTCAATTTAAATATGATATGCAGTACAGGGGGAAAGTTCCCGAAATCTCGTCTGTAGTCCCAATTTAAATATGCAATGCAGTACAGAGAAAAACTCCCGGAATCTCATATGTAGTCCCAATTTAAATATGCAATGCAGTACAGGGGGAAAGCTCTCGGAATCTCGTCCGTAGTCCCAATTTAAATATGCAATGCAGTACAAATACAGGATAAATTTTTTATTTAAAACAGTTCAGAAAAAATCACAGGAAAAAATATGGATAAAACTACCTAAACATGGTACACATAGTAATAACTAAGGGAAATTCAAGTAAAACAGGTAGACATGATACTTCCTAATCTAAACTACATAGCCAATACATGAGGCAGTGAAATAGGAATGAAATGATTTAAGTCATGGGGGGGGAAGTGGAGTTTTAGCAACATGGCCCGCGTACGTACTCATCACCTCACGTACACGGCGCCCAAACAACAGAAAACAATATTAAAATAGCCTAAAGGGAAGTCCCCAACACAGAGTTAGGCAAGCCACTTACCTCGATTGCGCTACTCAAATCAAAACCACGCTCTTGCCACGAGTATCCGATTCCGAATGGACCTAATCTATTCAATTCGATTTGCATAATGTAAATATCACTTTAAGGAATCAAAATAGCTAATAAGATCGAGGCTAATACGCGAAATTAAAAAAATCGCCCAAAAAGCCCTCTGGGCCCACATCTCGGAATCGAGTGAAAGTTACAAATTTAGAACACACATTCACTCACGAACTTATTCGAACAAGAACCATAAAAACCCGACGTCAAAATCTTATTAAATTCTCGAATTTTTTAATTGGGGAAACTTCTTCCCATTTTCATGATTTTTCACCCAATTCATTGATTGCATGGAAGAATTTGCTATATATAAATGATATACAAGTGGAATAAGGTTATGAATCATTACCTATGAAGCTTTTCCTCAAAACCCACTCCAAATTGCCTACACCCGAGCACCAAATCATCTTTAGAAGATATAAATTTCAAACCCTCGAATTTGATATAAACTGCCATGTGATTCTGCACCTGCGCCCCTTGGACCGCACCTGCGGAAAATCCATCGCAGGTGCGAAAACCTACTAAAAGGCCTGGGGCCGCACCTGCGGAAACCCAACCGCACCTGCGAGAACTGGTTGACTTGATCAAGCCCGCACCTGCGAGAACTGGTTGACTTGACCAAGCCCGCACCTGCGGAAAATCCATCACAGGTGCGAGACACCAGAACCAACAATGGTTCAGCTGTTTCCAAGTTCCAAAAATCACCCGTTGAGAATCTGAAACATCCCCGAGGCCCCCAGAAACTCAACCAAACTTACCAACCAGTCTTAATACCTTATCCGAACTTAGTCGAGCCTCCAAAACACATCACATAACACCAAAATCACCAATTATACATAGATTCAAGCCTAAGAACTTATGAAATTTCCAAAATCTACAATCGATGCCGAAACACATCAAAACTAGTTGAATGACCTCAAATTTTACACATAGGTCACAAATGACACAACGGACCTACAACCACTCTCGGAATTCCATTCCGAGCCCGATATCAAAATTCCACCTATCGACCGAAATTCTAACTTTCGCCAATTCAAGCCTAAATCTACTACAGGCCTCGAAAGCACATTCCAAACACTCTCCTAACTCTGAAATCACCCAACGGAGCTAACGAAGTCGATGGAATCCCATTATGGCCCCGTCTTCGCACAGTTCCAACTACGGTCCAATTTTTAAAGCTTAAACTCACATATAAGGACTATGTGTCCAAAAACTCTCCGAATTTCACCATTCAACGTTCTGACAAGTCCCAAAAGTAGAAATAGACACGGGGAAAGCAGTTATTAGGGGATCATGGCACTAACTCTCAAAACGACCTACCAGGTCGTTACAGTTTTAGCAGAGCTAGAGCGGCAACCAAAGCCACAGAACCCCGAAGAAGCAGAAGAAACAAAAGCGGTAGAGCGAAGAAGAACTCAACAATGTCCACAAGTACCGATTGCATTATCAAGGCTCAATCTATGTTTCTAATGGGGCAAAGAAGGATAGAACACATTTTTATCAACAAAAATAAAAGAGAGAAAGATACCCTGCAAAAGAACCTGTTGCATGTGATAGAGAAGACTCAAATTCATACCATCCAATATTTGCCAAGCCAAGATATGGGCCTGATTGTGTCCACGCCCCAATTTCTCCGTAGCAAAAAAACCGAAGTCACCAATAAAATAGGAAAAGCAAGTAACACGAAAACGAAAAAAAAAAACAAAAAAAGGAAAGACGTAGAATAAGTACTTACCATAAAGAGAGAGAGAGTAGTGAGAAGGTGAATAAGAAAGCAAAATAACGTAACTAAAAGGTAAAGAACAACACAAAGGTATGTCCATATTAACACGTGGAGTTGTTAAATTTACCCTCATTTTGAATTTTATTCACGTAAACGCTACGAGGACGACGAAAGAACCTTGTCTTATTATATAGTTAAAATAAAATACATATATATTAAATTGAGACATTTTGGAAGGGCTGTTGTCGATCTGAGTGGTCATTTTACCATCTTGAGTGGGCTTTGGACATAAAGAATTATGAAATTCCGAAAAAAATATTATTTTTTTCAAGTGAAAATAGTATTTGAAATTTAAAGTTGTGTTTGGACATGAATAAAATTTGGAGCTATTTTGAACTTTTCTGAGTGATTTAAAGGTGAAAATTTTGAAAAATAACTTCTGGTAGTTTTTAAAATTTTTGAAATTTAACATCAAATGAAATTTAAAATTTTTATGGAAAAACACTGATTCAGAAAAAAAAACTAAAAGATTTAGAAAAAAAAGTGATTTTTTTTAATAGCCAAACTGGCCTAGATCCTTTTAGACATTTTGGAAGGGCTTCTGTCGAATAGTTCATGCTCAGCTGGCAAGCTCGTGTACTACATTTGCATTCTAGCTAAGTGATCATAGCCTTTACAGTGTATGAGCTGAACTGAATCGTGGTTTTCCTATACTAATATAAACCAAAATAGTACAATTTCCTATTTTACAAGTCCAAATTATCATGATATCTATTTGAAGCTTTAATACAATAGTTATTGCGAGCTTTAGGATTATATCTTTTGTTTTCCCATTTAAATATCAAAATGAGTAAGTAATTATTAGTTATTCTCACATTTAAAAAGAAAAAAAAAAGAGAAAGACAAAGAGGTTAAAATAATAAATTGTAAAAAAAAGCGACTTAATTAACACGCTCCAACACCAATATTCTTCAAGTTTTACGATATCCTTTTCATTTAAGACATTTAAAATATCTGACAACACTAAGACTTCCAAACTAACGATACTTTGATACTTTTGTCCTTCTTCGATAAAAATATCAATACTTATGTAAATCGAAATCGTATATACTTTAGCTAATGACTTCTTTCAGGTCATTAACTAAAATTTGTATGAGGTAACATAATGGAGCCTGTCTTTTGTTACATGATGTGGGCCTGTCTTTTGTTCGGTTCTTAAGTCTGTTTATCCTAAAATTTGAATAACAATTAAATTTATATTGTGATTTTAAGGATATGTGATTTCACTCAACACCAATTGATAAATATGAATATGAATGGCAGAATTGAATTGTAAATAAAGCAAACTAGTGTTCAGACAGAGCTTCAGCCCTTGAGTCGAAGTACTCTCGAACTGATAAGTATAAGAACAATAGGAAAATAGAGTAAATTGATGAACAATAATGTAAGCGAGAAAGACATGATTATAATGTTATAATTTTTGTGAATAATGATGCCTTACAAAAAATTAGAACTCCTCTTTATATAGCAGATGAATTTTACTTATGGTAAGCCCTGCTTACAGAAGAAAACCACATAATTAGCTAATTAACCGCTTCTGATTTGATCCGTTCTGAGATTTATGCCATGATCTTCGACCAGCCACGAATATCTCGTTCTTCCGTTATTAAGCCATCTCCGATATTACTCAGTGTTTGTCTCTCTTGACTTCGATTGCTACCAACCTCGATCTCGAACTCGATGCCTCAGCTTCATGATTTAGCCAAAGCCGACCTTCGATGCAACATTCTAGTCTCGATCAAATAGTAAAATCGGTTGGCCCCGATTTCAATCGTATACATTTAGTCCCCTTTTTTTGGAGTATAATGACAAGAAACGAATTGAACCTTCGATTTTTTCGACCTCGGTAAACTATGATGCCATTCTCGTGACGTAAGCGATGGAAGTGACCGAAACGTCCCATCGATAGAGTTCCCCAAACCATTAATGAGCGTCAATTGGCGGTTGGCAACTAGTATTGTTGAACCGTCGCCATAAATCCATAAATAGGCCTTCTCCTCACTGAATCAAACTTTAATTTCACTTTCTACTAATCTTCTAAGTCTTTACCTCTCTCAAGTTCTTCTATTCTATTAATCTTCAGGTTTCACCGCCAGTATTCAAACACCAAATCTTACTACATTCTCCTTTCATCAACTCATAAAAATGGCAAAAACATCTAAAATAACTCCTCAAAAGGAGAAAGCTTCTTCACGGCCGACCGGTGACAAAACACCGGTGGATCCGCTCCCTGAGGAGTGTGTTCCTGGCCCGTGTATCCTAAACCTCCCTCGGTCCCTGGTCGATGCGAGCATGTGTCGAGGTATCTGCTCGGTAACTGTGGGGTACCTCGAGCAAATTTATCGGGACTGCAACTTGGGGGAAAAAGTGATATCAATTACATCCCCTGAAGAAAGCATTACTACCCACGTAGAAGGGTAAGTGAGTGTTTACACTTACCCTTTCACGTTGGGCCCTCTCGACCTTGTCATCATTGACTTCTGCCATCACTAACAGGTGACCTTAGGCCAGATCCATCCTTCTTTTTAGATAATAGTAATCATGCTCCGATTCTTCACGAGCAAAGCCGAGGGGATGCCCTTCACCCTCGATCACCTCATTAGGTTGTACATCCCCCATATCTTTCGAGGGTTGATCAAACTCCAACGTCGGGCAACCAAGGTATTGTTCTCGAGCATCGACGAGGATAAAGATCGAGGCTGGATGGGTATATTTGTTCGAGTGAGGACCTCCGATCTCATCCCGGTGGAGAAGATGCCATTTCCTGAGAAATGGAACACGAAGCGTAAGTATTACTTCACTTGTTAATTTCCATGCTTTATTTCGTTCTTGTGCTCTATTAATGCCTTATTTCATCATGCATTGGTTTCTTGGATGCCCCGTGCGATCCCCGACCTCGAGAGCTGGGTCCAAAAGCTGGCCTCGACCTCCACCTACGCTGAGCGCTGTTGGCGCGATTGGGCAAAAGGTCGGTAGGATGAAAAGAACCGTAGTGAGATTCCTTTTTTACATATCTGATGATTTGATAACATCTCTTTATACTTATCCAATTTCCTTGTGTGCAGGCCTGAGAAAGGATGCAGCCATGAGGTCTCCGTATGGTGAGGAGGAGGCTCCGTCTCCGGTTCTGAAACCGACGAAAGATAACAAGAGGAAAAGGGGCCCGACTTCCGAGGTCCCAAAGCCTAAAAAGAAGAAGATCTCGATTAGCAAATCGAGAATAGATACTGATGGCCTCCCTCCTCATGTAGTTCAGGAGCTAAGGGAGGAAGAAGAAGAAGATGAAGATGGTGGCTCGGTGCTAGTGACCCGAGCGAGAAAAAATATCGAGGTCTTCAAGGCCGCTGAATCGGCCGCGGTTGGCAAGGCCCCGCCTCGTGATGAGGAGGACTTGGAGAAGGATTCGAAAAAAGTTCCCAAATCGCTTGAGATCGAGGTTGATTCCCGTCAAAAAGCGAGTACGTCCGAGGGGACTGGTCATGAAAACCCCTCGAGCTGGAAAGAACGCCTCGAGTGACTCGCTCGAGGTAGTGACATCAGGTCATTCGCCAACCCTTCCTGCCTTTTCGAAAAGGTGATACGGGATGCTCAAGCTCTGAGGTCCCCCGAAGTAGGCGGAGTCCCCGGGTGGGAGGATCCCTTTCGAGATTGCTTTACCAAGGTCGAGGATGATTCTGACCTGAATGACGCGTCCAACCTCTTCGAAGAGGCCCAACGACTCCTGAATGAGGTAAGTTTTAGTTCTTTTGATGATGTAGCATTCTTCTATTTTTTGTTTAACTCCCTTCCTTTTATATACAAGCTTTCTCCAAGTCCCGGGCTGAATTGAGCCAGTGCGGGGCCGATCTCCAAAGGCTTTTGGAGGAGAGAAATATCCTCAAACTCCACTGCGGGCAAAATGATGAAGATATTAAAGACCTCCGAGCCAAACTGGCTAAGGCTCACAAGGAGCAGACCGAGCTGATCGAGCAGGTAATGATACTCCCGAAAACTCATGGACTTGATTCGGGAACGGAGGCTAATGTTTCGATGTCGCTGTGAACAACTATTTTTTGACCACACCCAAATTCTATACTATTTTTTGCTATAAATAT
>ML310397.1:0-10937 GCA_005239505.1 Nicotiana paniculata
ACAGCCATGTGTTGTTCCTCTGCCATGTTCACAGGAAATCGGATAAAGTCCTGAATATTGTCTATATCTCTTGCTTCTCACAATCTCCTGTGAAATGATCTCTTAGGTTCGGGGTCAAAGCCGTCAAGTCTATCCTGGCTTCTGACCCTACGCATTCACTCGAAGTTCCTGAGATTAGAGAAGAAATCACGTGACGTTAGACTCAATGAAATAACCAATTAAAGCAAGTAACTAAAAAGTAGTCTATATTCAAGTCCCCGACAACGGTGTCAAAAACTTGTCGGTCCAAATCGCACACGCAAGTATACGTGGTCGTAGCAAGTAATATAATGTTAAATCGAATGTCGAACCCACAGGGACTTGCGTAAACTACTTATTGAATCGAGCCAAAACAAAGTCCAGGAATATAACTAATTTATTCTATGATTATATGAACTAATTATCAAGTAACGAGAGTATTGTTGTGTATTCAATAGAGACAAATATTCTAGGGTTGTGATCAATTCACCACTCGTATTGCATTCTAATTAACTCTCCCTTTCATATAATTCACTCATGGTTGCTAATTAATCGATAAATGCTCTCATAGCCTTCTCCCGAAGCACTACTCGCCTATTCTCAATAGATTAACGCCTATATTCCTATGAAATTAATCTATTAGAACGCACTAAGATTACGATGTTTAATTAAGCACGGTGACTAGGTATATTCCTATCCTAACCACAAATCCGCTCCCCTGAAGGGTTAAGATCGCGCTCTCTTCAATTCTTCTCTAATCTATATACGACTTTCCCAAGCATAACATAGATAGTATATAGAACCAAATTGCTGGCCAAACAATTAAGCAATTAAACGCATAATTGAAGAAACAACCATATATTGAGCGAACTATACTCAAGGTTAATTTAATGTCGAATAACAATATTCATGGCTAAACCACAACCCCAGAATAATGGGTGTTTAGCCACTCATGCTATGATCAAACAATTGCATAAGTGTGCATGAANAATTAAGCAATTGCATAAGTCTTGCATAAATGGAAAATACTAGAATAAGATGAAGAAAACTGATAATCCTTTGCTTCCTCAATGATCTTGTGTGTATATTCTCTCCAAAAATGGCATCCCTCCCTCAAAGTTGTGTTTTTGGGCCTATTTATATGTTTGGGATAAACCCTAAACGTGTAGGAGACTTCCATCTCCAATTCACCTACACATGAAATAGACTCCATTATGCACATATAAAGTGTATTTTTATCACAAAAGCACATAAAATGTAAGGTATATGATGCTTAAAACTATGGATTCTAGCCACGCATCAAAGCTAAATCCAGAAAAATACGCTTTTGGAGTGCAATCAGGGAAATTTTTGGGTTCCTTGTATCGAACAGAGGAATAGAGGTAAACCCCGCTTAAAGCTATAGAAGAAATACCTGATATTTTAACAAATAAAAAAGAAGTTCAAAGACTAACAGGGAGAATAGCAGCTTTGGGAATATTTATTTCTAAGTCTTCCAAAAAAGTTTTAAATTCTTCTCAGTTCTCAAAAATCAGAATCAGTTCGAATGGACTGAAGAATATCAGCAAGCCCTCAAGAATCTGAAGATTTATCTATCGAAACCACCACTACTTTCAAAGCCAAAAGAAGGGGAAAGATTGTACATCTACCTGGCTGTTTCAGAAATTGCTGTAAGCGCAGTACTGGTAAGAGAAGAAAAAGGTAAGCGATCACCTATCTACTATGTAAGTAAAACTTTGCTAGATGCTGAAGCTAGATATCCACATCTGGAAAAATTAGCCTTAGCTTTAATAATGACATCTAGAAAATTACGAACATATTTTCAATGTCACCCAATCACCGTTGTGACTTCTTATCCTTTTAGAAATATCCTGCATAAACAAGAATTGTCAGGAAGATTAGCCAAGTGGACCATAGAATTAAGTGAGCATGAAATAATCTATCAGCCTAGGAGTGCAATTAAGTCTCAAATACTAGCTGATTTTTTTTGCTGACTTTTGTAATAACATTATCCCTGAAGTAGAAAAAGAGTTACAACTTTTTAACGGTGCTAATACGGGCCTATGGACCCTATTCACCGATGGCTCCTCAAACATAAAAGGTGCCGACTTAGGCATAGTCTTAATATCACCCACGAGTGAAAAGACACGACAAGCTATCAAGTGTTATCCTATAACTAACAATGAAGCAGAGGACGAAGCTGTTATTACAGGGCTTGAACTCACACGGGAACTCTCAATCGAGAAAATCGTGATCAACAGCGACTCCCAACTGGTAGTAAATCAGATGTAGTGGACTTACATCGCTCGAGAGACTCGAATGCAACAGTATCTTGAAAAAGCATGAGAGCTCGTGAGATAATTCAAAACATGGAAGGTAATGCAAATACCTAGAGAGGAAAATGTAGAAGTAGATGCATTAGCTAACCTCGCAGCAGTCATGGAAGTAACAAACAAAGACAATGCAATTGTCGTCCAACTATTCCACTCAACGATCGAGCATGACAGGAATGAGGTAACTTTCAACAACTTAACCTGGGACTGGAAAAACAAAATTCTTAATTTTTTGCAGAATGGCACCGTACCTGAAGACGGGAAAGTAGCTTAAGAACTTCGCCGCAAAGCTGCACGGTACTGCCTTATTCACAACTCGCTTTATCACAAGATGTTCGGAGGACCCCTAGCTTAAAGGCCTCAGACCTAACCAAACGGAATTTGTGATGAAAGAAGTCCACGAAGGACATTGTGGAAATCACTCAGGGGCGAGATCCTTAGTGAAAACCCTAATCAGAGCTGGATACAATTGGCCTAAGATGGAAGAAGAAGCCAAGAACTTCGTATCCAAATTCGACAAGTGCCAAAGGTTGCCAATAACATGCATTGAACAACATAATTATTGCATCCAATAGTATCCCCATGGCCTTTCATGAAATGGGGTATGGACATAGTGGGACCTCTTCCCACAGCTAAAGGACAGGTACGATTTTTTCGCATACTAACTGACTATTTTACAAAATGGGTAGAGGCAGAAGCGTTCAAACAAGTGCGAGAAAAGGAAGTTAAAAGCTTCTTATGGCGAAACATAATATGCTGCTTTGGGATACCAAAGGAGATCGTGTGCGATAATGGCCCACAATTCATTAGCTCGCAAATCACAGAATTCTTCGAAAGCTGGCAAATCAAACGAATCACTTTAACGCCATACCACCCCATGGCTAATGGTTAAGCTGAGTCAACGAATAAGGTCATCATCAACAATCTAAAGAAGCGGCTGGATAAAGCCAAAGGGAACTGGCCTGATGAGTTACCAGCAGTACTATGGGCTTACAAAACAACTTCAAAAATAGCCACGGGAGAAACCCCGTTCGCACTTGTCTATGGCTTAGAAGCCTTAATACCTGTGGAGATTGACGAACCAAGCATAAGGTTCGCAACATCCATGGAGGAAGCAAACGACAACGAATTGAGGACCAATCTGGACCTGCTCGAACCACAGAGAGAAGCAGCACTGATATAGATGGCAGCTCAAAAACAAATCATAGAGCATTATTACAACCGTAAAGCTCATCTTAGGTACTTCAAGATTGGTGACTTCGTCCTCAAAAAAGTTTTTCAATCAATGAAAGAAGCAGGCACAAGAAAGCTAAATCCAAACTGGGAAGGACCCTACAAAATCTGAGGCATAGCTGGGAAGGGCGCCTATGAGTTGGAAGCTATGGACGGCAGAGTTCTACCAACAAGCTGGAACGCCATCCACCTAAAGAAGTATTACTTTCAAGGAAAAGAAGTACCCCCGGTGAGGTATCACACGTTCGATTTTTGAACATTTAAAAATTTTACTATCTTTTTTAGATGATAGGCATAGCTAAACCATCACCAGATGATGATATTAGACCTGCAAAGACGCGAGGAAATAACACAATTCACGGTCTAGGGTTACACTTTCTGATGGACATTTTAAAGGGGCAAGCAATCATCATCTAAAAAACTATATACCTTCGAGTCCGGAATGTTTTTCCTTTTCAGGAAAAGGACCACAAGGAAGGAATAATCAAGTGCTCGAGATATCATTCTTCAAAGCTCAAATACTTGAGGGAATATACAGTATGGAAGGCCAAGACGAAGCAAAGAAGACTATCAGAAAGTCAAAAGCTTGAGCCTGAAGACTCATCTGTATTGGTAAAAAAGCGTTTCACACGTAAGCCAGCTTTTGACAACTCAGCCAGTCACGTGGACACAGGAAAATGCGACAGCTTGATGTGATCCTTTGTAAGGGTACGGTACAAAGAGTCACGGTTCAGTAAACCCTCGAGCTTATCAGCCACGGGAAACTCAACCTGATCAAAACAGGAGATAGACACGGTCAGAATGAATCTAGACAAAGCTATGGGCACATTCAAAGACCCATAATTGATTACTCGAACGTTATGTATACCCCAATAACCGTTATCTTTTGTAACGCCTCATTAGTGTCATAATGATTCATTAATGAGCAACCATAGCAAGAGTTGTACGTTATAAGAATCTCCTATATAAGGGAGGGGAATACAGCTTGTAAAGGCATCTGATTCTCGAATATAATTGACTTCGATTTTCTATATTTTTGCAATATTGTCTATTATTCATTTTTCTCCATTTCCTTGATTATAAGTAACCCGCATTCATCTTAAAAATAAGCTTTAGTCAAAGGGTCTAATTCTTTGGTTAAACAAATTGGTTTCGTTATCGGGAATATGATAATCTTTGTTTACTTTTCAAGTGATATCCTCTGAACTATGTCAAACTCCAACGACAACAATCAGCAGAAGGAGTGGAACCCCAGTTCCATCTCCTTCAGGAACCCCACGTGGTTCAAGGGAACAATCCCCAGAAAGATCCAATAACAACAATGGTAATAATGATCAAACTGTGGAACAAGATCGTGTAAAGAAAATGATTGCAGAGTATGTGACCAAGCTTTGCAAGAATTTGGGAGAGAATTACCGGCATCATTACCTACACCACCGACGCCACCCCCCAATAATACCATCACCATGGAAAATCCTCAATCTGGGTTGGAAAACTCAGGAAGAGGAGATACTCCTAATTAATCTCTTGAAACGAGACCAGGTATATCTAATAACTCAGAATTACAAAATTTACTACTAACCATGCAGAAACAGATGAAGGAGCAGAACGATCGCATCAAACAAATTCCTGGAGTACCACCTATCATCAAAGGAATTGATGTTGATAGATATTCTCAACAACCTTGGAAGCCAAGTGTGGCACCCTTGCCTATATCCAAGAAGTTTAAAATGCCTAACGTTCCAAAATATGATGGAACAACTAACCCACGTGACCATGTGACTGCTTTCACTACTGGGGTAAAAGGCAACGACTTAACAAAATAAGAGATTGAATCAGTCCTTGTCAAAACATTTGGAGAAACACTTACCAAAGGGGCCCTAACTTGGTAATCTCTTCTCCTTGAAAATTCTATTGACTCTTTTGCTGAGCTTGCAGATTCATTTATAAAAGCACACTCTGGTGCACAAAAAGTTGAGAAGAGAATGGAAGACATATTCAAAATAAAACAAGGAGACACGTAACTACTCCGTGAGTTCGTAGACAGGTTTCAACGAGAAAGAATGTAGTTACCCTGGGTGCCTGATAATTGGGCAGCCATGGAATTTGCAAGCAACCTAAATGATAAAAGCTCAGAAGCCACGAGATGACTTAAGGAAAGTCTAAGAGAATTCCCCGCTACAACATGGAACGATGAATATAACAGGTACAATAATAAACTCAGAATATAAGAAGATATCATTGCTCGACCGAGAGATGAAGATCATCCCAGATCCAGACGTCCTGAATCAAATAGAAGATCAGGTAAAAACAGGTACAATCCTTACTTAGGACCCTCGGGACACGATATCCGCCCCAGGTTCGAAAACACTAGGTCGGACTAAATACCACAAGGAAGATACGTAGTCTCATCCTCGTCTAGATCAAGAAAAGATCGAGATGAACGACCTAGAGGTAGTACTCAAATTGGGGATCATACCTTTAATGTAAGTACTACTGAACTTGTCTCAATATTGAGGAACATGGGAGACAAGGTTAAGAGGAAAAGAGATGTGGTCAAATCCAAGTAGAAGGAACCCAGATCACTGGTGTGAATTCCACAACGATCATGGGCACAAAACTGCGGATTGCAGATTTTTACAAGGTGAAGTAGAAAATTTATTAAAAATAGGGCTATTTAACAGAATTGTTTAGTGATAAAGGTAAACAGGCATATATGAGGAACATGCAGGAGCCCCCAAATTCTCCTTCTCCATAATGAACCGTCAACGTGATACACGGAGGTGAAAAAGTAAACAGAGTGATCTGCAAAACAACCACAAAGTTCAAAATTACACCTGGAAAAAGGGCTCGTGAAAAATATGGAAGAAGACAATATAACCTTCGATGATGCAGATATCGGCGGATTAATGCTCCGCACAATGATGCTCTCGTAATATCTTTATTTATTCATGACACTAACATAAAAAGAGTATTGGTTGATCCAGGCAATTCAATCAATATCATTTTGCTAAGAGTCATGGAAGAAATGCTACTGGAGAATCAAGTAATCCCAAGGGCACGAGCCATATCAGGGTTTGATAACTCTACGGTTATAACAAAAGGAGAAATTGAGCTTAGCATTTATGTTGAGGGGGTGATCAAAAGTACTAGGTTCCAAGTCATCGATACTGGCATGGCTTATAACGTGATCATGGGAAGGCCATACATTCACGACATGAAAGTGATACCCTCCACGTTGCATTAGGTAATTAAATTCCCCTATGAATAGGGGATTCAAAAAATCAAAGGCGATCAACAGACCGCAAGAAATATAAACTCTGTGGTACAATACAACAAGAAAAGAGGTGGAAGAATTACGAGATAAGGGAATCTCCCAAGTAGGCGCCGCCCAAACGGGCATGGAATAAATTACTACCCAAATAGGTACGGAAGGTATTATTGCTGAAACAAGTATGAAAGAAAATACTTACGAGAAGGAGAATCAAGTTACCACAGAAGGTGTACTATACCAAACAGATGCAGATTCCAGATCGGACGTCATTCGTGAAACGGAGGAAGATGAGCACATCAAAACAACTACGGAGGAGCTCGAAGCTATTCCATTATCTGAATAAAAGCCTGAGCAGAAAATGTATATAGGCACGAGGCTAGGCCCCGCTCGAAGAGAAGAAAAGAAAGCAAGGACCATTCAAGAACCAAGTGATCGACGAAGAGGTACAGAAACTCTTGAAGTTTGGTTCGATACAAGAGGTAACGTACCCTAACTGGCTAGCTAAGACCGTGGTGGTACCTAAAAAGAATGGCAAAGGGAGAGTATGCGTAGATTATACTGACTTAAATAAAGCATGCCCCAAAGATTCATTCCCATTACCACATATATATCACATGATTGATGCCACAACAAGTCATGAATTATTGAGCTTTTTAGATGCATATTCTGGTTATAGTCAGATTAAAATGAATCCCTCAGATAAGGAAAAAACTTCCTTCATTACAAGCAGTGGGACTTACTGTTATAAAGTTATGCCTTTTGGCTTAAAAAATGCTGGAGCCACCAATCAAAGGTTAGTGACTAAAATGTTCCAAGAACATCTTGGAAAGGCGATGGAAGTCTATATTGATGATATGTTGGTAAAATCAACACAAGCACAATACCATTTCCAGCATCTCTCTACTGCTTTTGATATTTTACGCAGGTATAATATGAAGCTAAATCCAGAGAAATGTGCTTTTGGAGTGCAATCGGGTAAATTTTTGGATTTCCTTGTATCAAACAAAGGAATAGAGGTAAATCTCACTCAAATTAAAGCTATAGAGGAAATACCTGATATTTTAATAAATAAAAAGGAAGTTCAAAGACTAGAAGGAGAATAGAATCTTTAGGAAGGTTTATTTCTAAGTCTTCCGAAAAAAGTTTTAAATTCTTCTCAGTTCCAAAAAGCAGAATCAGTTCGAATGGACTGAAGAATGTCAGCAAGCCCTCAAAAATCTGAAGATTTATCTATCGAAACCGCCATTGCTTTCAAATCCAAAATAAGGGGAAAGATTGTACATCTACCTGGCTGTCTCAGAAATTTCTGTAAGTGCAGTACTGGTAAGAGAAGAAAAAGGTAAACAATCACCTATCTATTATGTAAGTAAAACTTTGCTAGATGCCGAGACTAGATATCCACATCTGGAAAAGTTAGCCTTAGATTTAATAATGGAATTTAGAAAATTACGACCATATTTTCAATGCCACCCAATCACCGTTGTAACCTTATATCATTTAAGAAATATTCTGCATAAACAGGAATTGTCAGGAAGATTAGCCAAGTGGGCCATAGAATTAAGTGAGCATGAAATAATCTATCAGACTAGGACTGCAATTAAGTCTCAAATACTAGCTGATTTTGTTGTTGACTTTAGTAATAGCATTGTACATTAAGTAGAAAAAGAGTTACAACTCTTTAACGGCTTTGGTGCCGGCTTAGGCATAGTCTTAATATCACCCACAGATGAAAAGACACGACAAGCTATCAAGTGTTATCCTATAACTAACAATGAAGCAGAGTACGAAGCTGTTATTGCAAGGCTTGAACTCACAAGGGAGCTCTCAATCGAGCAAATTGTGATCAACAACGACTCCCAACTGGTAGTAAATCAGATATAGGGGACTTACATCGCTCGAGAGACTAGAATGCAACAGTATCTTGAAAAATCACGAGAGCTTGTGAGACAATTCAAAACATGGAAGGTAGTGCAAATACCTAGAGAGGAAAATGCAGAAGCAGATGCATTAGCTAACCTCGCAACAGTCACGGAAGTAACGAACAAAGACAATACAATTGTTGTTTAACTATTTCATTCAATAATAGACCAGGACAAGAATGAGGTAACTCTCAAAAACTTAACCTGGGACTGGAGAAACAAAAGTCTTAATTTTTTGAAGAATGGCACCGTACTTGAAGACAGGAAAGCAGCTCAAGCACTTCGCCGCAAAGCTGCATGGTACTGCCTTATTCGCAACTCGCTTTATCGCAAGATGTTCGGAGGACCCCTAGCTAAATGCCTTGGACCTAACCAAACGGAATTTAGGATGAAAGAAGTCCACAAAGGACACTGTGGAAATCACTCAGGGTCGAGATCCTTAGTGAAAACTCTAATCAAAGCCGGATACTATTAGCCTAAGATGGAAGAAGAAGCCGAGAATTTCGTATCTAAATGTGACAGATGCCAAAGGTTTGCCAATAACATGCATCGACCAGCGGAATTATTGCATCCAATAATATCCCCATGGCCTTTGATGAAATAGGGGATGGATATAGTAGGACCTTTACCCACAACTAAAGGTCAGGTACGATTTTTACTCGTACTAACCGACTATTTTACAAAATGGGTAGAGGCAGAAGCATTCAAACAAGTGCGAGAAAAGGAAGTTAAAAGCTTCTTATGGCGAAACATAATATGCCGCTTTGGAATACCAAAGGAAATCGTGTGTGATAATGGCCCACAATTCATAAGCTCGCGAATCACAGAATTCTTCGAAAGTTGGCAAATTAAGTGGATCACTTCAACGCCGTACCACCCATAAGGTTCTCAACAGCCATGGAGGGTGAAAAGGACGACGAATTAAGGACCAACCTGGACCTGCTCGAACCACGGAGAGAAGCAGCATTGATACGGATGGCAGCTCAAAAACAAATCATAGAGCGTTATTACAACCGTAAATATCATCTCAGGTACTTCAAGATTGGGGACTTCGTCCTTAAAAAAGTCTTTCAATCAACGAAAAAAGCAGGTGCAGGAAAGCTAAATCCAAACTGGAAAGGACCTTACAAAATCCGAGGCATAGCTGGGAAAGGCACCTATGAGTTGGAAGCTATGGACGACAGAGTTCTACCAACAAGATGGAACGCCATCCACCTAAATAATTATTACTTCTAAAAGAAAAGAATACCCCCGTCAGGTATCACACGTTCGATTTTATTTTGAACATTTAAAAATTTTACTAACTTTTTTAGATGATAGGCATAAAGCTAACCCATCACCAGATGATGATATTAGACCTGCAAAGACGCGAGGAAATACACAATTCCTGGTCTAGGGTTACACTTTCTAATGGATGTTTTAAAAGGGTTAAGCAGTCATCATCTAAAAAAACTATATACCTTCGAGTCCGAAATGTTTTTCCTTTTTAGGAAAAGGACCATAAAGAAGGAATAATCAAGTGCTCGAGATTTCATTCTTCAGAGCTCAAACACTTGGGAGACTATACAGTATGGAAGGCTAAGATTAAGCAAAGAAGACTATCAGAAAGTCAAAATCTCAAGCCTGAAGACCCATCTACCCAACAAGACAAGTGACACGAGCAGAATCGAAAGAAATCAAAAGAGCCATCCAAATACAAAGCCTAATGCAAAAAGCAAAAACCTTCGAACATATTCAGGTTGAAAGGCAAAATATTAGTCACGAGAAAGAAATGTACATCTTTATACTTATTCAAAGCTGTCGTAACAAAAATAGTTAGGGGTAAAAGATCATCATCATCAATGTACTCATTCAAAAAACTGTTCTCAAACAAAACAGTTATGGATGAAAGATCTAAATCCTTGTATTTGTTCAAGAAACTGTTATCAAATAAAAACAGTTACGAATAAGAAAACATTTCCCTCGTACTTATTAGAAAACTGTTTCCAAAACAGTTGCGGGTAAAAACCCCAATCTTTATAAAAACTGTTACTAGTAAAAAACAGTTGTTTCCTTGTATTAATATCGAAAAACTGTTACCTATGAAAAACAGTTACAAAATACAAGGGTATATCAAATCTGTTAAACAAAAACAGTTGCAAACATGAGTTTTAGACGATA
>ML310404.1:5644-42312 GCA_005239505.1 Nicotiana paniculata
TCCGGGAAATAAAAACGGACCAGACTGGACCTTTGTCCAAAAAGATTAACCAATCACTCTTTGACAAAATCCGAAGCCGAGCCAAGCGAGCGACGAAGACGGCGTGAGTCTTGCCTTCTTCTTAACTCTTTAAGTGCTAGAAGAAGAGCTTCTCTGTATATACACATAGATTTTCTTTCCTTCTTCCAATGAGGGACAAAATGCACTAATTCAAAATTTTACTTCCCTCCATTTATTTTCCCACCATTTTTCATTCACCCTCTTTAAGCTACACCAAGCTTAAAATCAAGCTACACTAAGCTTAAAGACCAACAAGAAATATGCAAAATGCAGCCACATTGGATTTCTAAGCGCATTTGCCTAAGGCGAGATAAGTCACATTCGTGGATGCGATTTATACGTGAAGCGAATCAGCTTATCATTGCCAATCAAAGTCTAGCCCAAGCTCTGCCTGAAACCCTTCTCGAAAATTGAGGAATCCTACCCAATTCCGCTAATGGGTAGGATTCACTAGCCGCTAGACATAGCACAAACCCAACTTGTGGTGGATCCCTAGAGACAAAGTCAAAATGCAACATCCTTTGCCACATACTTTGAGATTCTCCTCCCTGCCGATCAAGGAGCGAGCGAAAACCATTTTTGCCAATCAAAACCCAAAAATTAGTAAGGGAACACATGCCCAGTCGGGGCATGAGTGCCCGATCGTGAGACTACCTGTTGAACAGACAGGGAGGAGAGGCGAAAGAGAGATTTTTGAGCCTGCAAGCAGCAAGCAACAACGGCTTTTCAGCCATTGTGCGCTAGCTTATAGTTTCAATACGATTTACAGGAAAGGATTTATAGTGGCCAACGAGATTTATGTGTCGCATAAGGCATATGTGTTTAGGAATAGGTTGATTTTCTTTCATTTTTGTTAAGGAAAGTTAAAGTTGTTTCATTTAGTACGAGATCGCTTCACACCTAGCGGTGCGTGCACCTCTCGCCTCTCGAAGTTATGTTCATAAAGAGAACTTATATAGTTTAACAGGTCGCATTTGACAAATGCGTTTGCTAAATACGAGTTTTATAAATCATATTTAGCGAAAGAGACTTATTACTCATACGTAATTAGACATACTTATTACTCTCATTTATTTATTCAATAGTTCATTGCTAATAAATTATAATAAGCAGCAATAAGACATTCATTGCTTACCAATTTGTGATGTTCCCTCTAAATGAGTAGTCACAATGATATTTAACTATATCCATAAATCAGCTCTTATAACAAGTAGCATCCAAATTCGACAAGGAAATGAATTTCAGAAATATGCAATGATATGTAGGAACAATGTGTCGCTCATAAAATAATAGTAGAATATTTTTATGATAACTGGGGAATCTCCGAGGGCTAGTGACACACGACTCAAAACTCGATGATAATGAGCTCCTCCCTCTATGCTTTTGCTATGGTTGAGTTCGAACTCGTCAAATGCCCCTAACCCATACATCAGATCGCTCTATCACTAGACCAAAATCCGAGGTTAATAGCATAAAACAAATCCCATATACCACATCTTCAACAATATATACAACTTCCCCGAGGGAGGAGAGAACCACTTCATATTTCAAAATAACAAGAAACCAGTTTTATTATCGCAATATCTAACTGTCACGATCCAAAATCCAACTAGTTGTGATGGCACCTAACCCAACCCGTCAGGTAAGCCAATTAAGAACTATCTAATTTAATGATATTTATTAAGAAAAAGAAATGATAATACAACTATTTTTATACAAGAACTTCCCAAGGACTGGTAGTACAAATCATGAGCTACTAAGATTTAGAATTTATAAATGTGGTATGAAATAAAGTACGTCATCTGTCTGAAATATACATGAACAGATTAAAATTCTAAAGCTACCAAGATCGAGAGGCAGCTATGACCGGAATGCAGGTACATCTTCAGATTCCGCGCCCGCCATGCACAGCAACATCAACATCCAACATCTGCACGCACGCAAAGTGCAGAAGTGTAGTATGCATACAACTGATCTCATGTAATCAATAAATAACAAAGCTAACCTTATGTTGAAAGTAGTGACGAGCTGGGACAAAGGTCAAAGTCCAACACCAATAGCCAACAACAGCTCATAACAATCTAATAAAAGTGGTACGGGAAATAACTCAGAGATATAATGTTATGCTCGTTCACAGTTCCAGAAAATAGACATGCTTTTCAAGTATAACTGTGAAAACCTAAATCTTTTATCGAAAGCACCAAAATATGAGTAAGTTTATAAAATCGTGATTTTCTTTCCAAAACTTTTCAACAGGTAAACGTTTCATTATCAAATGGCATGAGGAAAAGTAAATCTCTATGCCTACATATAAATGTGTATGAATAGTTATGAATGACGTGATACCGTACAGTATGAGGAAAAAAAATCTTTATACATGCATGTCGAATGCAGTACAACATAGTGAATAACCGTATGCATTCCCTTAAAATTTCTTTATTTTTACTTTGTAGTTATAGAAGTACTATGTTTTTGGCAGCTATCTTTTCCTTTAAAATTAAATTAGGTCGGTGTAATCTCCGATAAGGGATAACGGTGCATCGATGCAACAACATCATTTAAAAGGAGAAATCCAAGGAGATTAGGAATATGCAAAATGCAGCCGAATTGGATTTCTTAGCGCATTTGCCTATGGCGTGTTAAGTCGCATTTCGTGGATGCGATTTATGCGTCGCATTCTTTCAATACGATTTACAGGAAAGGATTTATAGTGGGCCAACGAAATTTATATGTCGCATATGGCATATGCATTGAGAAATAGGTTGGTTTTCTTTCATTTTTGTTAGGGAAAGTGAAAGTTGTTTCATTTAGTACGAGATCGCTTCACACCTTGCAGTGCGTACTCCTCTCGCCTATGTTCAGAAACAGAACTTGTATAGCTTCACATATCGCATCTAAAAAGAGCGTTTATAGGTTGTATTTGACAAATGCGTTTTATAAATCACATTTAACGAAAGCGATTTATTACTCGTAATTAGACGTACTTATTACTCTTATTTATTTATTCAACAATTCATTGCTAATAACGTAGAATGAGAAGCAATAACACATTCATTGCTTATCAATTTGTAATGTCCCCTCTAAATGAGTGGTCACAATGATATTTAACTATATTCATAAATCAGCTCTCATAACAAGTAGCATCCAAATTCGACATGGAAATGAATTTCAGAAATATGCAATGATATGTAGAAACAATGTGTTTTTCATAAAATAGTAGTAGAACATTTTTATGATAATCGGGGAATCTCCGAGGGCCGGTGACACACGGTTCAAAACTCGATGATAATGAGCCAGTCTCTCTATGCTTTTGCTATGACTGAGTTCGGCCTCATGAAGTGCCTCTAACCCACACATCAGATCGCTCACTAGACCAAAATCTGAGGTTAATTGCATAAACCAAATTCCCATAAACCACATCTTCAACAATATATACAACCGGGAAGGAAATTTGCAACAAGAAGAAACTGGGTAATAGAGCAACAACACTCAGAACACATCAGAAATATGAATGAACTCAATCTAAGAAAATCGATGACAATTCAAGTAATCAAATCGTTCTCATTGCATGATTTACAATAAGAATTTCCCCAATGCACCACTCCTTGTAACCACAAATCATAACCCGCAATTCTGAATCTTACACGCATGGCATCTCGTGCCGACATTATCAATCACCTTCACACGGTAAATTCCACATGCTACCATGTATATTTTATTCATTTTCAAATGGCACATAAAATGTTCGAGAAATTTATCTAAATACAATAAGGCATATTAACAACTTTTGAATAAGGTAAAGCGTCAAATGAGATAATGCGTTTATTTTAGAAATCAAATAAAGTAAAATAAAATTCAGTTTATATAAAATGAAGTATCAAATGAGTTTTGTTAGTAATAAGGTAAAGGAAAATAACATTTTGAAACAAAGTAAAATATCAGATAAATTAACGAATCAAATATAGAATTTATTAAAGTAGAGTGTGGTAACAATTTTAAGTAAAGTAAAATATCAAGTGGGTAATGCTTTTAATTTGAGAAACATTTAAAGTAGTCATTATAGAAATATAAAAATAGTAAAGTACCGAGTGAAATGACGAGTTTTAATTTAAGAGTCACAATAAGTAAAGCATATTGAAAATGTCTTTATTTAAAATTTGTAACGACTTGACCGGTTGTCTTGAAAATTAGCGTCCCATTCGGTGTCTTAAGGTCTCGAGAAGCTTCATATTATGTGTTATGACTTGCTTATGTAGTCGAGTTCGAATTTCGGATGATTCAGGATCAATTTGGAAGAAGGATTCTTTGTTTTAGAAGCTTAAGGGGTAAGAGTTGACCGAAATTTGACTTTTATGTAGAAGACTCCGAAATGATGTTTTGATGATTCTAATAGCTTCTTATGGTGATTTAGACTTAGGCGTGCGTCCAGATTTGGATTTGGAGGTCCGTAGGATAAGTTGAAGCATTTTGGCGAAAATTGGAAAGTCAAAGTTTTGGAAGGTTGAGAGGTTAGATCGGGAGTTGACTCGGTTGATATTGGTCTTGGATTGCGATTCCGAGAGTTGGATTAGCTCTGTTTGGGACTTGCATGCAAAATTTGAGGTAATTCCAGATTGATTTGATATGTTTTGGCACGAGCTTGAAAGTTGGAAAAGTTGGAAATTCATAAGTTCGTTCGAGCTGCGATTCGTAGTTTTGACGTTGTTTGAAGTTTTTTAAGGCCTCGGGTAGGTCTGTATTATGTTTTGGAACTTATTGGTATGTTTGTACGGGGTCCCGAAAGGTTTGGGTGAGTCTCAGATATGTTTAGGTTGTGTTGCCCATGTTTTTTATGTTTCGACGTTGTTTCTTCAAGAATTAATGATACCATATTAAGAAAATAAATTCCAAATTCATTTTTTTATTGAAGCATTAGATACGTAATGCAATTATGGATCAATAGTAGAAAATAGCATCGAATTCGGACATCGTATGAGAGAGTTATGCCCATTTCCGTATCGGGAAAGACTGTTGGTTTCTGGTGTAGTATCCCAGGGCTCGCAAATGCGAACATTTGATGGCATTTGCGACTTCTGCCCTGTTCCAGTTTGCATTGCGAATATTTTATCGCAATTGCGAATATTTTATCGCAATTGCGAATATTTTATCGCAATTGCGAACATTTTATCGCAATTGCGACATTTTCTGGCCCTGTTCTTATTCGCAATTGTGAAGGCTTCTTAGTTTTTGCGAGGGTTCACAATTGTGAATCCTGGATCGCAAATGCGACATCTGCTACTTGTTTTTAGTTGTGTAGTTCGGGTTTTTGCTTCTTTTTTTTAATATTTGTGAACCCTTGTCCGAGAGTGGGCAATTTTGAGAGATAAATTTCATCTTAAATCATTGGGCAAGTTCCCTTGTTCAATTTCTATGTATATTTCATGATTTTATTTGAGTTTTAACATCAAAATAGTGAGAATTGGGTGAAAAATTGGGAATTTTGTCTAAATTTCGAAGTGAAAAGAAATCACGTATTTGAACTCGTTGGAATATGGGTAGTCGAAATCTATCCCTCGACTCAGGTTCTGACCGGATGGGGGGGAGGGGGGAGGGGGGGGTTATTTTTTGTTGACTTTTTAGAAATTGTATAAAGGTCATTGATTTGTTAATTGAAATTATTTTCTCTTGCATTGTTTGATGTATTTAAGTCATCTTTGACTAGATTGAGCCGAGCGGAGGTAAATTTCTAAAGGAAAAGCTAATTTGAGTACTGATCTAGCTTCTTTGAGGTAAGTATCGTGCCTAACTTTGTGTGGGGGAACTAGCCTTTAGGATTTGAGTCATTTGTGCTCATTGTGTCATGTGAAGGACATGTACGCAAGGTGACGAGTACGTAGTCGGACTTAATTGTGGAAATTTGACCATTTAGGGCTCTTAGGTTCTTATGTTTATTAGATATGAAATTATTTTGTCATGTTAAATCCCCCATTTACTCAATCCACCCTTACGTATCTTATTTGGAATTAGTTGATTCATGTTCTACCCTTATTGCCAATTAAACTCTTATGTGCCTTAACCGAAGTTCTTGCCTCTTTTATTGTCATATTATCTCTTCAGTAATTGCTTAACCCTAATTAAAGTTATTATTATCTCTTTCGTAATTGCTTAACACTAATTGAAGTTATCATTATCTCTTCGATAATTTCTTAACCTTAATTGAAGTTATTTGTATCTCTTCCTTAATTGAAATTACTATTATCTCTACCGTAATTGCTTAGCCTTAATTGATGTTTGTTATCCATTTCATTGTTGACGTATTCTTATTTGAGGTCATTGATTCATGCTATTTCTCTTATCGTCAAATTGTACTTTTATGGAATCATTGTTACACATTATCTCTCCCTTATTTAGCTATTCTTGTTAAGACCATTATTCCCTGTTGTGTCTTTCTTTGTGAGCTTGTTATTCTGTTTCTTTGTGTTCTGAAGTTCTTATGTTGATTTACTTGTCGTATTCTCGTGCTATGGTTATTGTTGTTGTTGTACTCAGTGTTGTTGAGCCGGGGGCTATGCGTGGTTGTGGTATTGAAACTTTTTTGAGGAAATGTTGTGGCATATAGAAACATGTTGTGAAGTTCATTTTATTGTGGTGTTATGTTTTGGAACACATGTTATTACTATGAGGATTGTCGGGGTGTTCGCACGTGAGTTATCCGTGTTGTTGTTATTATTGATACCGTGTACATTTTGGGGTGATCGTTTCTTATGTGTAATTCATCGTCTCTACTCTTACTTGTTGACTTGAATTGTGGTAGAACACTTTCACAAGATTACACGTAAACAAATCACCCATATCAGTTTAATAAGATGAATCATGATGTTATTGACTATTTACATGTACTCTCGCGTACTTGCCTTCGATATGAGAGTTATTCTATTGGAACGTGAGTTGTCCGTGCAGTCATGAATCATTGTTATTGTTGGCACGTGAGTGATCCGTGCATATATTAGTTATTGTCATTCTCTTGGCTCGTGAATTGTCCTTGCGATTATGAATTATAATGTGGGCACCAGATGCCAAGTGATTAGGTTCTATGAATTGCTACTCATGATTTGTAATTATGAGGTTTGGTACCTCGTAGAAATCCTTGAATAAATCTGGTGTGAGAGAGTGGTTCTTATTGAGTTGTTACTTATTTTTCTTTATTTGGTCTCACCAGACTTAGACTGTGCTCACCTTACTCTACAACGTTGTTACCTGTTGTGCCTCGTTGCTAATTATTGCTTTAGTTTCCTATTACAAGCATCGTTTTATAATTGTCAGCATGCTAGTTTTATATTGATGTTGTCTCTTGTTAGTTTTAGATTTATACTTGTTCAGGTTGTTTAGTCTAGTAGGTGTCTTGATTGTACCTCGTCACTACTCTACCGAGGTTAGTCTTGATACTTATTGGGTACCGCTGTGGTGTACTAATGCTATGCTTTCTGCACATTTTTGTGCAGATCCAGGTATTTTGGAGTTGGTTGGTCAATACCTAGTTGTTCGGGTTTTGATGTGGAGACTCAGGGTAAACCTGCCGTCGCGTTTGCAGGCCTCAGAGTCACCTTCTCATATTGTACCTGTACTGTTTATTTCTATTGTCACGACCCAAAATTCCTAAGGTCGTGATAGCGCCGGACACCATTGTCAGGCAAGCCAAGCATTAATTAGTCGAAATAATATCCTGTTTAACATTTATGAAAAAAAAATCATTTCCTTTCACTTTATTACATGTTAGCTAAATAAAATCTGTCAAGTAAAATAATAGTTTAAATATTACACTTTAACAAATGCATCCCAACACATCCCAGAACCCAGTGTCACAAGTACATGAGCAATTTCTATGAATTTATACAATCTTGACAAAGCTTGTCTGAAATACAAATTGGACAAGGAAGTTTAAAATAAAAATAAATATAGTACGAGGGAGACTCTGTAGCTGCGAATCGCCTTCGGATGATGCAGCTCGCCTAAGTATCAGATCCTCCACATTGCTATGAAAGTACCTGTGCAATAAAATGCACAGCAAGTGTATCATGAGTACAAAAACAACGTGTACTCAGTAAGTCGCCCGCCTAACCTCAGAGAGGTAGTGACGAGAGGTCGAATTAGACACTCACTAAGGGCCAGCAAATTAATTAACAACAAAATATGAACACGGTAGGCATGTAAGGGTAGCAAAGCAGCAATATATAGATAAGGCACGGAAATCCAAGTAAAACTAGGAATAAACAAACAGTTACCACTTCCTCATTTTTCCCCCAAATATTTTTAAATAAACAATTTTCCTTTGTGTTTTTCCCCAAATATCTTGTCACTTTTAAAAAAATCCATGAAAAAAATTTAACAATTTAGCATGCGCATATGGGATAAGGACAACCGGCCTGAGCCGTCATAATAATCAACTATGTGCACTGCCGAGGATCGAACGGCCCGTACCAAAAGTGCACCTCTCAATAAAATACTCATGTCTATGCACTGCCGAGGATCGAACGACCCGTACCAAAAGTGCATCTCTCAATATAATAATCATCTTTGTGCACTGCCGAGGATCGAACGGCCCGTCCCATAAGTGCACCTCTCAATATAATAATCATGTCTATGCACTGCTGAGGATCGAACGGCCCGTACCAAAAGTGCATTTTAAATCCGTTGTGGCGTACGGCCTGCTCCCATGAGAGTGGGGGAAATATCGCTCCGCTCGCGGAATGTAAATTGCGAAGCGGTCACATGCATTCAGGCACAATCAACAGTCCACCCCGAATACGTCGGGGAAACAAATACTCAAGTAAATGACAGATTTATCTTCTAAAACCCATAAAATAGTTTTTAAATCCTTTTGAAATTCACTTGCCAAGTTTTTATAATGTTTGATAATACAACCTTATTCGGAAATACAATTTTCCCGCGAAGGAAATCAATTCTCTTTTTAGATGGTTTAGAAAAACAAACTCTAATCTTCCTTAGTCATTCAATAACAATTTTGGTTATATTAGCAGTCTAATATCACAGACAAGATCACAGGTATAACAGGTAAGGCATGCTAGTGGGTCCTAGGCTACCCGGACATGGCATAATAGTAGCTACGCACGGACTCCCGTCACCTCGTGCGTACGTAGCCCCCACAGATAGTAACATGCACTTAATTAGTTCACCTAGGGGGACAATTCCCCCTCACAAAGTTAGAAAGGAGATTACCTCGCTCCAAAGTTCCAATACCGACTTCCAAGCCCTTCCGACGACTCCAACAGACGCACAACGCCCCAAAACTATCCAAACAACGACAAACCAATGAAAATATATTCTAATACTTGCAACAATTCCAAATTATATAATTTCCCAACTCCGCTCAGTGAAATGACCAAAGTGCCCTCGGGCCCACGTGCCCGGAATCCAAAATTTCTCGAAAATATTCCCTACACATAGCGTTACTAACTCAAATATACAACTTACTCAAATATTCATGCTCAATTCATGGTAGAAATCCAAAATACAAATTTTTAGGTCTTTCCTTCAAAATCCCAATTTTCTATCTATTTCCATGTCTAATTCATACATATAGTCTTGTATTTAACTTAAAAACGGGAGGAATTTACTTACCTAGACATTGCATGAAGGAATCCTCTCCTTAAGCTCCTCCAAAATCGACCATAGAAAGGAAGAAATGAAGAAATGGCCACAAATTCTGTTTTTAAAACACTGCCCAGAAAAACCCTCTATGCGATCGCATAGGCCAACTATGCTGCCCCCAAATTTCCTCCTGTGTGTTCGCATCACATCTCCCGCGTTCGCACAGGACAAGCTCCAGATGCCCCAAACACACCCTTGTGCGATCGCACCACAGCCCCTGCGGTCGCACAGGGCAATTCTCTGCACCTCAATTATTCTCCTTCTGTGCGATTGCACAACCATCACTGCGATCGCACAAGGAAAAATTCCAGCCCCTCAAATTTCCTTCATTGCGATCTCACCCAATGGACTGCGATCGCATAGCACACCAGATACAATAGAAGACAGCAGCAGCAAAACAGAGAAAAATGGTCCGAATTCACCCCGAAACGCACCCGAGACCCCCGGGACCCCGACCAAATCCCACGACTCAGTCCCATAAACTCACACGAACTTAGTCGAGCCTTGAAATCACCTCCAACAACATCGAAATCACGAATCGCAGCCCAATTCAAGCTTAATCAACTTAGAACTTTCAAACTTCCATATTCGATGCCCAAACCTATCAAATCATGTCCGATTGACCTAAACTTTTGCACACAAGTCATATTCAACATTACGAACCTGCTCCAACTTCCGAATCATATTATGACCTCGATATCAAAATTCCACTTTCGGCCGTATATCTTAAAAACCTTCAAATTTCTATATTTAGCCAAATGATTCCAAAATGACCTACGGACATCCAAATTCACTTCCGATCGCGCTCCCAACTCCAGAATCACCATACGGAGCTATTCCCAGACTCGGAATCCCAAGCTGACCTCAACATCACTGAAATGCACTTCAGGCCAAACTTAGGAAATTCCTTCAAAAATGCTGACTTCCACAATATGCATCGAAACGCTCCCGAGTTATCCAAAACCCGATCCGGACATAAGCCCAAGTACGAAAATATCATACGAACATGCAGGAACTTTCAAATCCTGATTCGGAGGCCGTTTACTCAAAATTCCAATCTTAGTTGATTCTTTCAACTTAAGGCTTCTGAAATGAGAATTTTCTTTCCAAATTAACTCTAAACTTTCCGAAATTCAATTCCGACCACACCTACAAGTCATAATACCTGAAATGGAGCTGGTCAAGACTTCAAACCACTGAACGACTCACTAGAGCTCAAAACGACCGGTCGGGTCGTTACATTCTCCCCCACTTAAACCGACGTTCATCCTCGAACGTGCCAAGAACTGCTCTGGAGTTATCTGAATTCCCTACTTTACACCTCGAGCACCTGCCCGTGCTACCACAACCCAGTTGAGCACATTAGCTTGATCAAATCTGAAGATTTCTTCTTTTATCCATATAATAAGCTCAAAATTCATTCAAAAACCTGAAATTTCTCTGCCATGACTAGTTCCAATTTATGAACACCGTATCAACTACCACACGAGGTACCAGAACACAACTGCGTACCTTTGCTGAATCGGCACCATACACCGCATAATCCATCATCTGACCACAATGACGCCCCTTGAACCTTAATAGCCAGAATTCTTCGAATCTGATGCTCCCAATGCACCTCATGATATATATACATACATCCTGCTATAATGCTGACGATACCACCACAATGGAGGAAATGTGCAGAAATTCATACCCAACTGCAGAGTTAACAAATCCTTGAATACATCATCTTGACTAGAATTATCACTTCATTATTAACCTAAATAATGGTATTTTTTCTTAAATATACACTTCACATAACCTTTTCGCACTGATCCCTGATCCGATAATCTCGTCTCACCCAGTATGAACTGCTCAGACAAACAATCACCCCAAACATGACCAACAACCTCACATGATACCACATTGCGCCAATAGGCCATAACTCGAACATGATAAATAATAAATGACTCAGGAAGGGACTATTTAACTCACGCAACTAATATGAACTTTTCTCATAAATTAGGAAATAAAACATAAGAAAAATAAATACATATTAACCCTTCTCATCATCACACTGTTGCGGCGTGCAACCCGATCCAAATACATACCCGTGGAGGCGTGCCACTCGATCCCATCATAAAACTCACATAAGGAAATATATACGGAGCTGAGTTGCTCACTATTACACATTACCGAACATCGGTCACAGGCACGCTAAGTGCATAATACCATCCTGGGATACTGATAGAGCCGCATGCTACAAAACTCAAGCACAACTATGGTGCGATATATATATATATATATATATATATATATATATATATATATATATATATATATATATATATATATATATATATATACACTCTGGATCTCAAGAGCGATCTTGCTCCCATAATATCCCCACTACGCGGGACCTCAACACATAGGAAATTATCAAACCGTTTCACAACTCACACGGCACAGTCATAAGATCACCTGAAATTGACGAAGACGGAGCAACATCTGTTGTTCTAATACCTCTCCATGAAAAGCGCTCTACTGAAATAAACATGCGTGGCTCATACAGAGCCCATAATCATATTTAAATCCATCCACAAACATTGAGTCTACCTTGCTCGCACCAAACTAAGCTAATAGATTTACTTGGTTCCACATTAACCCACTTTCTCTCATAATACGCAAGAACAACCATCATAGCCGGGACAAACACCCCACAATCCACAACCAAATGAACTGAACGCCTCTCAGGCATAACTTCTCAAATAAACAACATTGCACTTCTTTATCCTCATTCCAAATCTTCAATCCATCAAGTGACTACATGTCACACTTACACAATCTTTTCGCGGTCATGCTTCCACGACCTTCCACACAAGGCAACGAGACACATCAAGAACCCATGACCAGGGTACAAAGCCTCTTCCACCGAATATCAATCTCAGATGACACTGAAGATAACACCATCTTTCTCTAAACTTTCAAATCACTCCTTCTTGCTCTTCCGAGCTCATTACACCCTTATCAACACCGAATCGCAAATCTCGATTCTCACTCCAAAATCGACCATAGAAAGAAAGAAATGAAGAAATGGACACAAATTCCGTTTTTAAAACACTGCCCAGAAAAAACTCTCTATGCGATCGCATGAAAAGCTCAGCGATCGCATAGGCCAACTATGCTGCCCCTAAATTTCCTCCAGTGCATTCGCATCACATCTCCCGCGTTCGCACAGGAAAAGCTCCAGATGCCCCAAACGCACCCTTGTGCGATTGCACCACAACCCCTACGGTCGCACAGGGAAATTCCCTGCACCTCAATTATTCTCCTTCTGTGCGATTGCACAACCATCTCTGCGATCGCACAAGGCAAAATTCCAGCCCCTCAAATTTCATTCATTGCGATCTCACCCAATGGACTGCGATCGCATAGCACACCAGATACAACAGAAGACAACAGCAACAAAATAGAGAAAAATTGTCCGAATTCACCCCGAAACGCACCCGAGGCCCCCGGGACCCCGACCAAATCCCACGACTCAGTCCCATAACCTCACACGGACTTAGTCAAGCCTTGAAATCCCCTCCAACAACATCGAAATCACGAATCGCAGCCCGATTCAAGCTTAATCGCAGCCCAACAATCACCCAACATGCAAATCCTTAAGTAGTATCCTATACCACCATAACCCTTCTGGGATCCGCCTACACCTAACAGGCCATAGCACTCAAATGCTACCACATGAAATCCATCACGACGGCCGACAAGCCCCGCACACACCGGCACAACCACATGCATAACTTAACCACCGAAGGAACTGATCATTGCCGTATATGTGCCATTTCAACCATGGCTAATAAATCTATCTTCTTGTAATCATCTTCAATTTCTTGAGGAATAATAGCAACTTCATTCAACTCATAGAAAACTCAACCCTCACTCATCCCGAGTGACCTTAATTCACGAGACTATGCTTCCTAAATCCCACAACGCGTCTCATACCACCCTGATCATCTTTCTACAATCCGGAGCTTATTTATCCCACTCATCCAATACTATCCTGCATGCTGAAACATGTCATAGAACATTCCAACCATCCTCCTTTTTCTCAGAAATTACTCTGCAAAAGCTCGATTCTCGATCATACTGCTGCCTGGAACCCTTAAACGCCGCATTCTTAAATTTTTAATTCACTAGGACCGCTATTAAGAGTCACCCACTCTGACTGGACCCTAATACAATTAACTTCAAGGCTCTTCTAGCACCTGAACACCCTTTCCCTTAGCTTAAATAACTTGCTAACACGCCGATAATCTGCAACCCTATGAGAAGACAACCCTTCAACCCAACTGTAGATGATGGGACTCCCCACTTAGCCTGAAGCTACACCTTGCACCACTCTGGACCCTGCCGAGATCCTATGTCTTTTGATAACACGATCTTGCTCAACCAATCCGTCCAATTTCTCCAAATTCTCTCGATAGCACTCCCTAAATGTTTTTATTCTCTAGCATCATTCACACATTCTGCCTCCTACCGAATAGCCACTAGAACCTCTCACAGCGACTTGCCAACCATGCCACCGCTAACCCATTCACAGGAGATAACCCCACCTGTGGAAATCACCCGTGGACACCTTCCAACGACACTAAAATGCACGCTCTCTATGACTTCAATACCCCATCCTACGCCCTGCTTAATTTACCAACTTTACTAGTCCGTCCACTCCTCACGGACATCCATTAAATGCGCCACAATATTTTCAAATTCCAAGTTATGCTGCTGCTCCCCCACTTTGCGACTGCTCGACTTCTGCTTCTTACACATGATCTCCTAGAAATGGAACCACCGCCTAGCCCCACTTCAGGATCAACCTCTGCCAACCGCTTTCTTCAATCCTTCTTCTCAATACTCTAACCCCACACAACCAAAGAAACCATAGCATCGACAAACTTAACACATTATATTCGATCAATGACGACGACTTCACGTCACAGGTGCATATCCCACCTCACTTGAAGACACCAAGCCTTACTACTTTATTGACCCCAACCAGACCTTTCATAACCCAAATGCCTTTCCTCTGCCAGAACTAAAATACCGAAATTTCACAATCACACTCTGAGAAGACCTCCCTTCAAACCATTCATCACCCCCAACATACGGTAAAACATTCCATCATCATATCAACATCCCGCAACAACCAAACGCAAGCATCATCACTACCTGAGCATAGCCTTAAGGCTCTCAGAAACACTGCTACTGAGCTGAAACAACATATTATTCTTTTACAGAGCCATAACAACAGCTCCAACCAATTATACATGGAAGCATCTCGAATTACATCCGTAGCACCATTTCAATTCCTCCAATACCTGATTCATAACAAGCGCTTTGCGACGCATAAGATTGAGTAAGAATAAACTTAGGCATGAGCCTTAAGGGAATTGAATTGCACGATGAGGAATCAACAAGGGAAGTACTCCTAACAGTCATGTAGCCTCTTGAAGATAAGTACAGATGTCTATGTACCAATCCGCAAGACTCTGTTAGACTTTCTCATGACTCATGAGACCTACGGGAACCTAGCGCTCTGATACCATGTTGTCACGACATAAAATCCCTAAGGACGTGATGGCGCCGGACACCATTGCCAGGCAAGCCAACCATTAATTATTCGAAATAAATTCATGTTTAAATTTATGAAAAAAAAAAATCATTTCCTTTCACTTTAGAAAATGTTAGATAAATAAAATCTGTCAAGTAAAACAATAGTTTGAATATTACACTTTAACAAATGCATCCCAACACATCCCAGAACCCGGGGTCACAAGTACATGAGCAATTTCTAAGAATTTATACAATCATCACAAAGCCTGTCCGAAATACAAATTGGACAAGGAAGTTTAAAATGAAAATAAATATAGTACGAGGGAGACTCTGTCAGCTGTGGATCACCTCCGGATGATGCAGCTCGCCGAAGTCTCCGAATCCTCCACATTGCTATGAAAGTACCTGTGCAATAAAATGCACAGTAAGTGTAGTATGAGTACAAAAATAACGTGTACTAAGTAAGTCGCCCACCTAACCTCATAGAGGTAGTGACGAGAGGTCGAATTAGACACTCACTAAGGGCCAGCAAATTAATTAACAGCATAAGATGAACACGGTAGGCATGTAAAGGTAGCAAAGTAGCAATATATATATAAGTCACTAAAATCCAAGTAAATACTGGGAATAAACAAATAGTTACCACTTCCTCATTTTTACCCCAAATATTTTTAAATAAACAATTTTCCCCTTTCTTTTTCCCCAAATATCTTGTCACTTAAAAAAATCCATAAAAATTATTTAATAATTTAGCATGCGCATACAGGATAAGGACAAGATCACATGATTCTTCCAACTTAAGGCTTCTGAAATGAGAATTTTCTTTCCAAATCAACTCTAAACTTTCTGAAATTCAATTCCGACCACACCTACAAGTCATAATACCCGAAATGGAGCTGCTCACGACTTCAAACCACTGAACGACGTGCTAGAGCTCAAAACGACCGATCGGGTCGTTACATCTGTTCCGAAAGAGTTGTATTTAGGGATTTTCTAGCAAACTCAGTAGAGCTTATGACTTGTATTACCGATTTTAAGATTTTAAGTTTTGTATAGAGATTTCTATTTCATATTTAACAGTTGTTGGTTGGATTTTGCTATTAATTCAGTAAGTGTTAGGCGTACCTAGTCTTAGTGACTAGATGCCGTCACGACATCCTACGGAGGAAAATTGGAGTCGTGACAAAAAATGTTATGTTACCAATAACTCAACAGAACATGAGATGATGACTCCCCACAATATTCGTCTTGACAATCAATTCACCAAGTAACAAATGAGACACAAATTGACACATTAACATACGCAACAAAACACGTGGAATGCATGACTCACACAAGAAGTCATTATCGTTCCGAAACTAGAATAACAACAGCCAACCAAATACGATCAAATTATAACATATCCTAACATACGATCAAATGCATGACCCAGGATAGCTTTACTATTCCTAACAATCACAACATATCAATCTGTTGTGACGTGCAACTCGATTCTATCTATATCATATCATCCGTCCTTAGCGCTCTATATCATATCTTTCCATATTATTTCAATACCGTTACGGTGTGCAGTTCAATCGCCAAACAACGTGAATTAAGAGAACAAACTATAACCAACTACGTCGTATCACAAAATTAGACGAAATAAAGAAACTAGACAAAGAAGCTCACAAGCGGATAAAATAGTTAAATGATACTCACAAAAATCAAATAGCAAGTAATGACATTTCATAAATAAAGGCACAATTACCAATAACCAATTTATAATTATGGAATGTAACGGATAAGGCATGAATTCATCAAGTAACTGCAATTAACAATTAAATCATATAAGAGTAAATTTGACAATGAAAGATAAAATAGGTACTAACAACTTCAAATAGAGCATGTAAGAGTAAACTTAACAATTGAAAGTATAACATGTAATAACAAGTTCAATTAAATGCAAGAAGGAAGACTAAGAGTCTAAACCGGACAAATACAACATATAAGCACGTGTACATACTCGTCATCTCGTGTACACGTCTTCCACATAATTCAAATAGTGCAGTTAACCAAAATCTTAAGGAGTAGTTTCCCTTAGACAAAGTTCGGCAAGATACTACCAATACTCAAAATAACTTTTCCTTTAAAATTCATCCCCGCTTGGCTCAAATCTAGAAAAAAATGACTTAATAATATCAAACAATGCAAGAGAAACCAATTCCAATCAATAAAGCTATGATCTTTATAGAATTCCCCAAAAGCCAGCAAAATTTAACTACGGACCCGCCCGGTCAAAATTCAGGTCCAATGGTAGATTCTGACAAACCATAACCCCATGAGTACATATATGTGTTTTGTTTCAAAATTCGAGTCCAATTCGAATCCATATCCCAAATTTTTATTTTTTAAAACATAGACAAAGTTTCTCAAAATTTTACTTTGATTCTCACAAATTTGATGTCAAATCACGGGCATAATCATGTAAAATAGTTGGAAATTGATTAAAATCACTTACCCAATAATTGTAGATGAAAATTCATCCTCAAAATCGCTTCTTACCGAGTCGATGTGAGAAATGAGGCTAAAATCCCGACTCTCGGCTTTTATGTTCATTCGCAGGTGTCGCAATTGCGACCAAAGACATCCATCAAGTCCTGCCGATGTCGCAAATGCAATGAAATGTTCGTAAATGCTAACATGGAATACATCACAAAGCGATCAAAAGGACCATAAATGCTACTCACCCTAGCTCATGCCCCCATCGCAAAAACAAATGTCTTGTTCGCAAGTGCGAACCTGACAGACTCCAGCTTATATCGCAAATACAATGTCCTACCTAGAAAATTCTATATTGCAAATGTGAGCATAGTCTCGCATTTGAATGACCAGAGGCATATGTGCAAAAACTAGCAAAGCTAAAATTTCTCAATACTCTCCGAAACGCGTTCGAAATTCACCCGAGCCCTCGGGGCTCCACACCAAATATCAAAATAATATTAAAAACATAATATAAACTCACTCGTGGGATCAAAACACTAAAATAACATCTGAGACCCCCAATCGGGCTCCAAAACGTATGAAAATCACAATGAACTTCAAGAACTTTTGGAATGGAAACCAAGCATCTGAATCATATCAAACCAACTCCAAATGACACCAAATTTTGCAGACAAATTCCAAATGGAAAAATGGACATATTTCAAGTCCCAAAACCAAAATCCGAACCCGAAAGTCATAAAAGTCAAACCATGGTTAAATTGCCAACTTTCGGCATAACAAGTCAAATGAACCTAGAGACCTCTGAATTCAATTTTGGACATACGCCCAAGTCTTTTCTCTTTTCTTTTGGTTTTGAGTGTGGGGGAGGGCAAGGACTTCCTCTTCCGGGCCCTTCACACTCCTCATACGAGACGACTTGCCAATATCAAGAGTATGAACGACCATGAAGTATATAAGAGAGTAAAGTTAATAAGATATTATGCATAGAAACATGTACTTTAACCCTTATCTATAAGGTTATAATAAATAGTAAAATCAACACATTCATTATAACTTGTCCAAACATAAAGGGATTGAGATACGATTCGTTAATTGACTTGATCCATCGGGTTGAATCCAATATTGATCCGTGATCACGCCCAATTATGCCTTATAAAAAGGACAAAGCGGTCGCTGGAAATATATTCCGGTTAATAATTCCAGAGTCGAATCCCATAGGGAATTAACCTATCAATCATATCTATCAAACTCACACAATTTCACGTAATAAACTTTCCGAGATATTTAAATAACAGATTGGATGATTACTATCTAAATATTACTTAATGAGAATGCAATAAGTAAGAACTAACTACGAATAGGTTGTAGATAAGAATTGGATTGATCTAAGGTTCTGATTTCCCCTATTGTCGAAGTCCTTTCCGCTACGTTTGCTACAAATTTGCCTAAGTCTTCTCTACCGATCATGAGCACTCTGACTGTCGTAACTCTCTCCCAACTAATTACAACAATAATACTAGACATATTCTCCCGAATTACGCTAGCTAGCCTTAAGTACAACTCACTTAGATCGCACCCAAGGTTGTGTTATCCCTAATCGCGCCTTTAAACCCTTCGTATTGATCCCTCATATATGTTAGGAGTGATGATGTTCAACTACCTAAATATACACTCTCTCCCGAGTTATGCACAATAAATAGGAACAGTTAATCGAGGGCCCTTCAATCAACAACAACAAGCATATAGTTGAAAAAATATAGAGAAAACTATGGCAAATATATATTAACATAACGAGAAATTCATCCTTCAACAGGTTCCATCAAAACCCTAATTAGGAGTTTATCTCCTCATACTCATAGTAATCAAATCCAAAGTAAATTGCATAATTAAATTACAGAGTAAGGAATAAGGGATATAAGAATCAATGTTTTGAACTCCCGAGTAATGTTCCACGATCTCCTCTTGTATCCAATGGAAAAATTCCTTCAAAGTTGTATTTTTGGGTCTATTTATATGTTTGGAATAAGCCCTAAACGAGTAAGTCACTCCTAGTTTTGGCGGGAAAATTTTAAGCCTTTAAAATTCGAACCTGGACCCTGGCCCCGCCAGGCTAACGCCTGGTCTGGCCTGGCTTTAAGCTGGCCTTGCCAGGCTAAAGCCTGGTCGAACTGAATTTTGCCTGGCTTATCCTTTTCACCATTTTCAAGCGCACTTTCGACGTTTAAGCATCCATTTAGCTCTGCTTCCGTCTCTAATTCACCTACACATAAAACAGACCCCATTACGCTCAAACAAAGTGTATTTTTATCATTAAAGCACGTAAAATGCAAGGCACATAATTCGTTAAATCATGAATTATAGCCACACATCAATACCCCACACTTAAACATTTGCTCGTGCTCGAGCAAATAAACTACACTCATGAACACAACTTATTAAGCAATTCCCTTAACTCGTTATACCAAGAATTTTTAAAATAGTTTAAGCACAAAGGTGTGACATCTTTGCCTCAATAACCGACTCACAAATACCATGATTTATTAACAATTCACTTATTCTAATATGGATTTCAAAAACATTACCTTTCCTTTATGAATCATGTGCCCTCACGCAATCAAAGAGATTAGTTCCACACACCATGAATTTTAATAACATAGGAACTCAAGATCGGAAAAATTCACTCACTCTCATAAGTAACATTCATATACCCCAAATGACGTAACATAAGCTTTCCCTTATTGTAATACTCCACTAATTGAGTTCATTTAGTCTAAGATCAAATAGGACTTTCATTGGTTGTAATGTAGGCTGCGGTTCGGGTAGGATACATTTGGATATAAAAGACTACACCTCCCTTAAGTACTTTAATACAAACACTTTAACCTTTAAGCCCATACTTATGTCAAACCAACATTCCACCTTAACTTCACTATATTTTACCTCCTACTTCTTTAGGCACCAATACATCAAAAGACACCACCATCAGGACTTATATATATTAAAAAGAATTCTTTCTTCTTTCATATACTACAACTACTATATATATATTCTTATTTTCTTTTTTGTTTTTTTTTTCATACGGTGCACCTTTCTCCTCATTTCATCGTTCCACTCAAAAGCCAACCCACCACCCCACACTTTAACTTTTCCATAATTCATCACAATTCAAGTGCTCATGAGAGCTGACAAGGTTCAAATATATGGTCGGTTCAAACAACTGGGTACGGCTTGTAATGTGGTTACCAAAGAAACAGGATTATAGGCTCAAATGGGTTAACTACGATACATAATAGGATACTCTATATATATCTGGCTTAACAAAGAAATGCCTATATTACTTCTCAGACTGAAAAAGACTACTATTTTGCTTTGCACGCACACTGGGCAAGTTCTAGACATCAAATGCAATACACAGAATACATTCAAACCTCACACAAAAATGGCACAACCTCATTCAGGATTGGTTTTATCACGACACTCCAGTCAAAGCAGTTAAGCAAATTTAAGAATCCACGATTTAAGGTATTTATCCTAGAGTCTAAAATTGAGCCTAAGCGCCACAACCAAAGTACTAACTATTCTCAAGGCATCACAAAGCTCAGAGATATTGCTGCGACTAAATACATAGTCATCGTTGACTCCTACTTCTAAAAATTAAAACTACCTACACCCGGTTCAACTAAAAACCTTTGGAAAAGAACCGCGGCCCAAAGAAAAACCAAGGGGGAATTACTACACTACCTAGAATTTTTTTTTTTGGTATTTTCTATAGACTTACTTCCCTCAAGAAAACTGTCTAGGAGATCCATCATCGGGAACAGTCCAACATATTTTTTTTTTTTTTTTTTTTCATATTCTGCCTAAAAACAACTAACAAGAAATAACAACAAGAAGAACACAATAACGATAAAAATAAAAACACAACAAACCACAACAAATATTTACAACACCCCACAATTAAATCATACGATGTCATTAGTGCAGCACAGGTAGACAAAACAAGAAGTAAAAATAGGGTGCAAGAAACTCCCTGATAAAGCAACGTCGTCATCCTCTGACGCTCTCCATTATTCATCATGTTCATCTTCTACATTATCCTCATCATCCGAATGCATCGACTCTGCATCAGAATGCTCATGTGTGTTGATATCCTCGTCATTTGGGAGCCTGTATCCCTCTCCTACACCAATCATCTGCTGAGCATGAGCATTAAGTGGGTATCGCTACTCCAATTCATTCCTCTCATCAACTGTAGTTGGGCGACCCCATATACGCAATTGCAAATCCATCATCCCATAAATATGGGCCATGAAATTGTCATCCCTCGCATTGCGCTCAGCACCGGTCAATGAAGGTGTTCCAGCCTCTTCTTTCAGCCGAAGGTTTGTCATGTTAGTTTGTCAAATGAGAAGATCAATAGTATGGTCAAAGTTAGTCTCTACCTCAACCTCCTCATGCTATAGGAACCGAGTCAGGAAATTGGCGAATGGAATTCGATCAATTTTTTTACTTGTTCTCACTGACGCCATTTCATAGCTGATCAGATGACCCACATTCACCATTTTCCCAGTCATAAGGAAATACAGTACACAAGTTCTCTCATGGCCTATCAAGGTGTCATGGTTGCACGGTAGGATCCGTGCATTTATCAACTTAAGTCACACCTGAGCCTCCGCTTTCATCTTCTTTTTAGGGAACCTCTTGTGACGATTAGTGACCTTGTCCCTAACCCATGCAGCAGTAGAGTCGACCCCACAAATTTTGTGCCTCAATTCTCTATATGTAGGCTTGGGGATGAATTGGTCTAATGGATCCACAGGGACATTTGAAGCACCTAGAAAATCACATATGGCCTTGGCCAAAAAATCTATAAAGCACCCACGGATTGGCACCAACTCCTCCGTGTCTTTTGGGTCAAACCCCGCATAGAACTCCCTGACTAAGTTGAGGTTGATATACCCTATGTTTTTAAACACGTATCCTAACCCTGTAACGACCCGGTCGGTCGTTTTGAGAGTTAGCGCCCCAATCCCCTAATAATTGTTTCTCCCATATCTAATTATGCTATTGGAATTTGTCATAGCATTGAGTGGTGAAATCCGGAGTGATTTTGGGCATATAGTCCTTAAATGTGGATTTTAGCCTTCGAAATCAGGTCGTAGCTAGAGTTGTGTGAAGACATATCCGGAATTGAATTTCGTCAATTTCGTTAGCTTTTTTGGGTAATTCTGGGGTTAGGAGCGTGTTCGGAATATGTTTTCGAGGTCGAGTGTAGATTTAGGCTTGCATTGGCGAAAGTTAGAATTTTGGTGATTTCGGCCGATAGGTGAAATTTTGATATCGGACTCGGAATGGAATTCTGAAAGAGACAACAGGTCTATAATGTCATTTATGACCTGTTAGCAGAGTTGGAGGTCAATCGGATGAGTTTAGACGTGTTTCAGCATCGAATGTGAATTCTAGAAATTTCATAAGTTCTTAGGCTTGAATATATGCATATTTGATAATTTTGATGTTATGAGATGTGTTTTTAAGGATTTACCAAGTTTGAATGAGGTATTAGGGTTGGTTGGTAATTTTGGTTGAGGTGCCGAGGGCCTCTGCTGGTTTTGCTGGTTTTATAGCAGCAGGTGGTTGTTCTCTGCGATCGCGTGAATAAGTCCCTGATCACGTAGGGTAAGTTGAGGCTGTCAGCAGATGTTCTTCACGATCTCACAAGTCAAATCGCGATCGCAGTGTGTAGGAGACTTGGCCTTCGTGATCGCATGACCTTGATCGCGATCGCATAGTGTATCCTTGGTTTGAGGGAACTTCAATAATTGCTCTGTGCGGTCGCGAGGTCCCAACCGCGATCGCTTAGCTCTGGGTCATGAAGGTCCGCGATCGCAGGTACAAAGCTGCGTTTGTGTAAGAGGAATTCTGCACGGGTGTGAGATTTCTCTCCGCGATCGCGACTCATTGTACGCGATCGCATATAAGAAATACCGGGGCAGTCTTTTAAAGACCCAAGTCCGAGAGATTATGTTATTTTCACCATTTTTGATTTGAGAGCTCGGGATAGGCGATTTTTTGGAGGCTTTTGCACCTGGGTAACTTGGGTAAGTGATTTCTACCCAACTTAGATTAATTTCCATGATTCCTAACTTAAATCTAGTCTTTAAAATTCGGATTTGGGTAGAAAATTTGGGAAATATTGGATGAACTTCATAGACCGAATTATTGAGTTTTGAGTGGGGTTTAGACATCCGATTTGAGAGATTTATATATGATTAGACTCGTGAGTGAATGGGTGTCCGAAAAATATAATTTTTACCCGATTCAGAGACGTGGGCCCGAGGGACTTTTTGGGCCAATTTCCTAATTTCGCGTATTAGCTTCGAACTTATTAGCTATTTTGTTTCCTTGAAATGATATTTACACTATGCAATCGAATTGACTAGATTTGGGCCACCTGGAGTTGGATACTCGTGGCAAGAGCGTGGTATTGAGTTGATTAGCGCAGTCAAGGTAAGTGACTTACCTAAATCTGTGTTGGGGATTTCCTCTTAGGCATTTTTATACTGATTTTGTTAGGCATACGCCGTGTACGTGAGGTGACGAGGGAGTACACGGGTCATGGCATCACCCATTTTCATTCCTATATTACTATTTCCTGTCTTAACTGAGTAGTTAGCTGAAGCATAAGCATGCCTACCTGTCCTTACTTGATTTCCTATTATTTGCTACTAGTTGCACCATGCTTAGGTAGTTTTACTTTATTCTTGCTTGATGTTTTTCCTGAACTGTTTAATTAAGCCGTATCCGACATACTTCTGCATTGCCAATTTAAATTGGGACTACGGACCAAGATCTGGGAGCTTTCCCCCTGTACTGCATTGCATATTTAAATTGGGACTATGGACCGAGATCCGGGAGCTTTCCCCCTGTACTGCATTGCATATTTAAATTGGGACTATGGACCGAGATCCGGGAGCTTTCCCTCTGTACTGCAATGCATATTTAAATTGGGACTACGGACCGAGATCCGGGAGCTTTCCTCCTGTACTGCATAGCATATTTAAATTGGGACTACGTACTGAGATACGCGAGCTTTCCCCTTGTATTGCATTGCATATTTACTGTTGAGATATATGTTGTGCTGAGCCGAGGGCTCTCTTTATCATTGCTTATCTATATTTTACTGTTTTAAATTTATAACTGACTTGTTATAAAACTCAGTAGAGCCTCAACCTGACCGCGTCACTACTTGATTGGGGTTAGGCTTGGCACTTACTGAGTACCGAATGTAGAGTACTCACGCCCTTTCCTGCGCATGTTTTCCCTATAGGCAGATCCAGGTACCAGTGCACCCTACAGTGGCTAGACGTATCTTAGCAGCTGCTTAGGAGACCGCGAGGTAATTCTGCCGCGTCCGCAGGATCTCGCGAGTCCCCTTCCTACTCTAGTATAGATATAGGAGATATATAGATACACTTTCCTTATTCCTTTGTATAGAGCTACAGTAGTTCAGAGTTTGTGACTATGTGATGTTCCGGGTTTTGGGAAAGTTAAAGTTGTAAATGCCGAGCGGCTAAATTTTTTTTTATTGCTTCTTGTTCACTGTTTCTATTATTGTTTTACCTTATTTTCCGCAAATTTTAGGCTTACCTAGTCGTAGAGACTAGGTGCCGTCACGAGATCATTCGGAGGATAATTCGGGTCGTGACAAGTTGGTTTCAGAGCCTCTAGGTTCATAGGAGTCACAAGTCACAAGCCGGTTTATTAGAGTCTCACGGATCGGTGCGGAGACGTCCGTATCTATCTTTGAGAGGCTATGTAACTGTTAAGAACAATCAAATTCTTTGAAATTCCTTATCGTTCTAGTTACTGTCATCAAATTCTTAAACTCTATTCTATTCTTGCTTACGGATGGTTCGCACCCGCACCGGACGTAGTGATGACCAGGAACCCGAGCCCCTAGTCAGAGCCACCAAAGGTAGGGGTCGAGGCAGAGAACGAGCGCGGGGTGCAGCCCGAGCACCGGCTAGAGCAGAGGCAGAGGTAGAGGAATCCCCAGCGGCTGCAGTTGGATGGGGCACAAGAGGTCCCTACTATTACTCCAGCCCTCTAGGAGACATTGGCTCAGTTATTGAGAGCCTTCAGTACTCTGTCTCAGGCGGGACTACTTCCGATAGCTCCAGCTTCATCCTAGGCCGGGGGAGGGACACAGACTCCCGCAGCCTGTACTCCTGAGCAGAGGGTTCATATTGGGCAAGTTCTAGAGTATATTCTTATGCCCCCATGAGACTAGGATAGTTGTTCCTGAGGAAGAGCAACTTCGACTTAAGAGGTACAAGAAGTACCACCACCTGAGTTCAGCGGACTAGCTTCGGATGAAGCCCTGGGTTTTCTTGAGGGGTGTCATCGCATTCTCTGAACTATGGGTATTGTGGAGACGAGTGGGGTTTCTTTCACTGCTTTCCAGCTGAGGGGAGCAGCTTATCAGTGGTGGCGTGCTTTTGAGCTGAGTAGCCCAGACGAGGCAGCCTCACTTACTTGGGCCCAGTTCTCCAAGATGTTCTTACTTGAGTTTGTCCCTCAGAGCTTCAGGGATGCTTGGCGTGCGGATTTTGAGCAGCTGCGCCAGGGTACCATGATTGTGTCAGAGTATGCAGTCTGTTACAGTGATTTGGCTCACCATGCACCAGCTTTGGTTGTCACTGTCAGAGAGAGGGTTCGACGCTTTATTGAGGGACTCCACCCCAGTATTCGGACCAGCATGGCGAGAGAGATGGAGACCGACATTACTTACCAGCAGGCCGCGAGTATTGACCGGAGGATTGAGACTATATTAGCCCAGGACAGGGAGAAGAGAGAGGCCAAGAGGTCTCGAGAGACTGGTCATTTTTCCAGGATCCCGTGCACCAGCAGCACGCTATGGTAGGGGTTTTGTGAGTCGCCCCGTTCATTTAGCTCTTCCAGCAGCCAGTGGTATTCCAGCTCCTCCTAGACCTCAGGAGCCTTATTATGCACCACCAGTATCTCAGGTGCCTCCTGCTCGAGCTGCTATCACTGGTCAGTCCAGTAGGCTAGTTTAGAGTCAGCAGCAGCCGCCTCGTCCTCCGAGGGGTTATTTTGGATGTGGTGACCCTCGTCATGTGATCAGAGATTTCCCCAGAGCTAGGAGGGGTGCACCACCTCAGACTTATCAGGTTCCACGTCTTCCACCGGGTCCTCCAGCTATTCTTCCAGCCCCAGCTGCTACCCCACCTTCTCAGACAGCTCGAGGTGGAGGTCTGGGAGGTCGCGGTCGCCCTAAAGGGGGAGGCCAGGTTAGATATTATGCTCTTCCAGCCCGCTCAGAGGTCGTTGCTTCAGATTTGGTCTTCACAGGTATTGTACCTGTTTGTCATAGGGATGCATCTGTGTTATTTGATCTAGGTTCTACGTACTCATATGTATCTTCTTACTTTGCTTCACATTTGGGGATATATCGGGATTCTTTGAGTTCCCCCGTATATGTTTCTATTCCTGTGGGAGATTCTCTTGTTGTGGACCACGTATATCGATCATGCTTGATCGTTATTAGTGGTTTTGAGACCAGGGTTGACTTACTATTACTCAGCATGGTAGATTTCGATGTTATTTTGGGTATGGACGGGCTGTCTCCCTACTATGCTATTCTTGGTTGTCACGCCAAGACCGTGACGATGGCTATGCTAGGATTACCGAGGTTACAGTGGAGAGGTTCCTTAGAGTATACTCCCCGCAGAGTCATTTCTTTCCTTAAGGCTCAGCGGATGGTCGAGAAGGGGTGTGATGCGTATTTGGCTTATGTGAGAGATGTTAGTGCTGAGACCCCTATGGTTGAGTCAGTCCCGTTGTCAGGGATTATCCTGATGTTTTTCCAGCTGATCTTCCGGGTATGCCGCCCGATAGAGACATTGATTTCGGCATTGACTTGTTGTCGGGCACTCAGCCCATTTCCCTTCCTCCCTATCGCATGGCTCCTCCTGAGTTGAAGGAGTTGAAGGAGAAATTGTAGGAGTTTCTGGACAAAGGTTTCATCACGCCCAGTGTATCACCTTGGGGTGCTCCGGTGTTGTTTGTGAATAAAAATGATCGTTCGATGCGTATGTGTATTGACTACTAGCAGTTGAATAAGGTGACCGTGAAGAACAGGTACCCATTGCCTCGAATTATTGATCTCTTTGACCAGTTATACGGTGCTAGGGTGTTCTCCAAGATTGATCTGCGTTCCGGTTATCATCAGTTGAAGATTCGGGAGCCGGATATCCCGAAGACTTCCTGCAGGACAAGATATGGCCACTATGAGTTCCTTGTTATATCATTTGGGCTGACCAATGCCCCATCAACCTTCATGCACCTGATGCACATCGTATTTGGCCTTATCTTGATACTTACATCATCGTGTTCATTGATGACATTCTGGTATATTCTCGATCCAAGGAGGATCATGAGCAGCACTTGAGGACCGTGCTTCAGACTTTGAGAGAGAAGAAGTTGTATGCCAAATTTTCTAAGTGTGAATTTTGGCTTGATTCTTTGGCATTCGTAGGCCATGTGGTATCTTCGGATGGGATAAAGGTAGACCCGAAGAAGGTAGAGGCGGTGCATAGTTGGCCTAGATCGACTTCACCTACTGAGATCCGCAGTTTCCTCAGTTTGGCTGGGTATTATCGCCATTTTGTGGAGGGATTTTCATCCATTTCAGCGCCCATGACCAGACTGACCCAGAAGGGTGCACCTTTTATATGGAATGAGGAGTGCGAGGAGAGCTTTCAGAAGCTCAAGATAGCCCTGACTACAGCTCCAGTGTTAGTATTACCCACAAGTTCAGGGTCCTATATAGTCTATTGTGATGCTTCGAGGATTGGCCTGGGAGCGGTGTTGATGCAGGACTATAGGGTGATTTCCTACGCGTCCAGGCAGTTGAAGTTGATGCAGGACGGTAGGGTGATTGCCTACGCGTCCAGGCAGTTGAAGGTGCATGAGAAAAAAACTACCATGTTCATGATCTCGAGTTGGCAGCGATTGTTCACGCCCTGAAGATATGGCGTCATTATTTATATGGTGTTCCCTGTTAGATATTCACGGATCACCTGAGTTTGCAGCACATATTCATGCAGAAGGATCTCAATTTGCGCCAGCGTAGGTGGATGGAGTTTCTAAAGGACTATGACATCACTATATTATACCACCCGGGGAAGGCCGATGTAGTAAGTGACGCCTTGAGTCACTGGGCGGAGATTTTGGCATATCTTCTGGCAGTTGAGAGGCCCTTAGCTTTAGATATTCAGCCCTTAGCCAGTCAGTTCGTGAGGTTGAACCTTTCAGAGCCTTGCCGATTTTTAGCTTGTGTGGTGGCTCGGTCATCTCTTTATGACCGCATTCGAGAGCGCCAGTATGATGATCCCCACATTCTGGTCCTTTAGGATAGAGTTCTGTGGGTGATGCCAGGGATGTGACCATAGGTGATGATGGTGTAATGAGGATGCAAGTCCGTATTTGTGTGCCCAATGTAGATGGGCTTCGAGAGTTGATTCTTGAGGAGGCCCATAGTTCGCGGTATTCCATCCATCCGGGTACCGCGAAGATGTACCAAGATTTAAGAAAACACTATTGGTGGCGATGGATGAAGAAGGATATAGTGGAGTTTGTAGCCAAATGTCTCAACTGTCAGCAAGTCAAAAGTGAGCATCAGAGACCATGAGGGTTACTTCAGCAGATTGAGCTTCCAGAGTGGAAGTGGGAGTGGATCACCATGGACTTTGTGGTTGGACTTCCTCTGACTTTGAGGAAGCATGATGCTATTTGGGTGATTGTGGATCGGCTGACCAAATCAGCCCATTTCATTCCAATGCTGACTACATATTCATCTGAGAGGTTGGATGAGATTTATATCAGAAAGATTGTTCGCCTCCACGGTATCCCAATATCTATCATTTCAGACAGAGGTACACAGTTCACTTCACGTTTCTGGAGAGTCGTTCAACAGGAGTTAGGCACCAAGGTATAGTTGAGTACAACTTTTCATCCTCAGACGGACGGGCAGTCTGAGCACATAATTCAGATTCCCGAAGATATGATATGTGCCTGTGTGATAGATTTTGAAGGGCCATGGGATTTATAATTGCCTCTTGCAGAGTTTTCTTATAATAACAGCTACTAGTCCAGCATTCTGATGGCGTCATATGAGGCTTTGTATGGTAGGCGGTGCAGGTCTCCACTGGGATGGTTTGAGCTGGGCGAGGCCCAATTATTGGGTACAGACTTGGTTCAGGATGCCCTGGAAAAGGTGAAGGTGATTAAGGAGAAATTTCGCACAGCTCAGTCCAGAAAAAAGAGTTATGCGGACCGGAAGGTTCGTGACTTGGCGTTTATGGCTGGTCATCGGGTTTTTCTTCAGGTGTCGCCTATGAATGGCGTCATGATATTAGGCAAGAAGGGTAAGCTAAGTCCGAGGTTCATTGGCCCTTTTGAGGTGTTGCAGCGAGTTGGGGAGGTCGCGTATGGGTTGGCTTTGCCTCCCAACCTAGCAGGAACTCATCGGGTATCCCACGTTTCCATGCTCCGGAAGTATCACGGTGATCCGACTCATGTTTTGGATTTCAGCTCAGTCTAGTTGGGCAAGGATCTATCATATGTAAAGGAGCCAGTGGCTATTTTGGACAGGCAAGTCAGGAAGCTCAGGTCGAAGAATATTGCCTCAGTCAAGGTTCAGTGGAAGGGTCATCCGGTCGAGGAGGAGACTTTCTGAGACCGAGCAGGACATGTGGAGTCAGTACCCTCATCTTTTCACAACTTCAGGTATGTTTCTATACTCGTTCGAGGACGAACGATTTTCTTAAGAGGGGGAGAATGTAACAACCCGGTCGGTCATTTTGAGAGTTAGCGCCCCGACCCCCTAATAACTATTTCTCCCATGTATAATTATGCCATTGGAACTAGTTGGAGCATTGAGTGGTGAAATCCGGAGTGATTTTGGGCACATAGTCCTTATATGTGAATTTTAGCCTTTGAAATCAGGTTGTAGCTAGATTTGTGTGAAGACGGATCCAGAATGGAATTATGTTGACTCTGTTAGCTTCGTTGGGTGATTCTGGGGTTAGGATCATGTTCGAAATGTGTTTTCGAGGTCGGTTGTAGATTTAGGCTTGAATTGGCGAAAGTTAGAATTTCGGCAATTTCGGTCGATAGGTGAAATTTTGATATCGGACTCGGAATGGAATTCTGAAAGTGAAAGCAGGTCCGTAATGTCATTTATGACCTGTGTGCAAAATTTGAGGTTATTCGGATGAGTTTAGACGTGTTTCGGCATCGAATGTGAATTCTAGAAATTTCATAAGTTCTTAGGCTTGAATCTATGCATATTTGATGATTTTAATGTTATGAGAAGTGTTTTAAGGCTCGACCAAGTTTGAATGAGGTATTAGAGTTGGTTGGTAATTTTGGTTGAGGTTCCAGAGGCCTCGGGTGTGTTTCGGGTGCCCAAACGGACATATTTTGGCTTAAGTCTGCTGCTGGTTTTGCTGGTTTTACAGCAACAGGTGGTTGTTCTCTGCGATCGCGTGAATAAGTCCGCGATCGCGTAGGGTAAGTTGAGGCTGTCAGCAGATGTTCTTCGCGATCGCACAAGTCAAATCGCGATCGTAGTGTGTGGGAGACTTGGCCTTCGCGATCGCATGACCTGGATCGCGATCGCATAATGTATCCTTGGTATGAGGGAACTTCAATAATTGCTTTGTGTGGTCGCGAGGTCCCAACTGCGATCGCGTAGCTCTGGGTCGTGAAGGTCCGCGATCGCAGGCATATAGCTGTGTTCGCGTAAGAGGAATTCTGGGCGCGTGTGAGATTTCTCTCCGCGATCGCGACTCATTGTACGCGATCGCATAGTAAAAATACCTGGGCAGTCTTTTAAAGACCCAAGTCCGAGGGTTTATGTTATTTTCACTATTTTCGAATTTGAGAGCTCGAGAGAGGCGATTTTTTGGAGGCTTTTTCACCTGGGTAACTTGGGAAAGTGATTTCTACCCAACTTAGATTAATTTCCATGATTCCTAACTTAAATCTAGTCTTTAAAATTCGAATTTGGGTGGAAATTTGGGGAAAATTAGATGAACTTCATAGACCGAATTACTGAGTTTTGAGTGGGTTTTTGACATCCGATTTGAGAGATTTTTATATGATTAGAGTCTTGAGTTAATAGGTGTCCGAAAAATATAATTTTTACCCAATTCCGAGACGTGGGCCCGGGGGACTTTTTGGGCGAATTTCCTAATTTCGCGTATTAGCTTCTAACTTATTAGCTATTTTGTTTCCTTGAAATGATATTTACACTATGCAATCGAATTGACTAGATTTGGGCCACCCGGAGTTGGATACTCGTGGCATGAGCGTGGTATTGAGTTGATTAGCGCAGTCAAGGTAAGTGGCTTGCCTAATTCTGTGTTGGGGATTTTCCCTTAGGCATTTTTATACTGATTTTATTACGTGGTCGCCGTGTACGTGAGGTGACGAGGGCGTACACGGGTCATTGTTGCTAAAATTTCACTTTTCCTTCCATGGAATCACTCATTTTCATTCCTATATTACTGTTTCCTGTCTTAACTGAGTAGTTAGCTTAAGAATAAGCATGCCTACCTAACCTTACTTTATTTCCTCTTATTTGCCATTAGTTGTACCATGCTTAGGTAGTTTTACTTTATTCTTGCCTGTTGTTTTTCCTAAACTATTTAATTAAGTCGTATCCGACATACTTCTGCATTGCATATTTAAATTGGGACTGCAGACCGATATCCGGGAACTTTCCCCCTGTACTACATTGTGTATTTAAATTGGGACTACGAACCGAGATCCGGGAGCTTTCCCCCTGTTCTGCAATGCATATTTAACTTGGGACTACGGACGGAGATCCGAGAGCTTTTCCCCTGTACTGCATAGCATATTTAAATTAGGAATACGGACTGAGATCCGGGAGCTTTCCCCTTGTACTACATTGCATATTTACTATTAAGATATATGCTGTGCTGAGCCGAGGGCTCTCTTTCTGTTATTAAATTTTTTTTTTCTAGTTTCCATTAATCCTGTTTATCATTACTTATCTATATTTCACTGTTTTAAATTTATAATTGACTTGTTTTAAAACTCAGTAGAGCCTCAATCTGACCTCGTCACTACTTGACTGGGGTTAGGTTTGGCACTTACTGAGTACCGAATGTGGAGTACTCACACCCTTTCCTTTGCATGTTTTCCCCATGTGTAGATCCAGGTACTAGTGCCCCGTACAGAGGCTAGGCGTATCTTAGCAGCTGCTTAGGAGACCGCGAGGTAATTCTGCCGCGTCCGCAGGATATCACGAGTCCCCTTCATATTCTAGTATAGGTATAGGAGATATATAAATACACTTTCCTTATTCCTTTGTATAGAGCTACAGTAGTTCAGAGTTTGTTACTTTGTGATGTTCCGGGTTTTGGGAAAGTAAAAGCTGTAAATGTCGAGCGGCTAAATTTTTTGTATTTCTTCTTCTTCATTGTTTCTATTATTGTTTTGCCTTATTTTTTGTAAATATTAGGCTTACCTAGTCGTAGAGACTAGGTGCCGTCACGAGACCGTTCGGAGGGTAATTCGGGTTGTGACAAACCCCCAGCTGATGAATGCGTTTCTAAATTGCTAGATATTTTGCTCTTACACTATGTTCCTGAATAGCTCCCTCTAGATGGACATGCTTGGCCTTGCAGCACTTATACCAATCCCTTGTATGTGGAGGGATACTGTTTATGCCAAACTCCCATCAGCCTTGGGGATGTTGTCTCATGGCAGCTACAACTACCACCGCCTCGTCACCAGTCATACTAGAAGTGGCTTCTCCCCCTTTTCTTTTCTTAGAAGGTGGTGGGGAGGTCGCTTTGGCCTTAGCTTGTGCCGTGGAAGTGTCCTTTCCTTTTCTTGATTCTTTTCTGGGAGGCATTATTTTTCCTACACGAAAGAGCATTAGTTAGATAACGTCACATTACACACTACACACATAATCTTTTCCGCTTTGCCGAGGTTACTCAGACTTCACCTCGGATTTGTCTTAACGTTTGGATCATAACCGCAATCACATGGGCTTCCCGTGAGCCACCCCACATTTAAAATTATAATGTGGTGCGCGATTACATGACACTAGTGTTTCATCCCGGAGACTCGGGCTCCAACAGGGACTCGGAATGCCATTGAGGCATTATATCAAACACTTGGCAAGAACTAGTGCCATGGTATTTCTTTTGGAATTGAGGGAATGCCTCATCCTCCTAAATCGGCTTGGGGTCCCATATTACCACATATTTTCATAATTGCAGCACCATTCCTAAGGGGTTTAGGGGATTGGGCACACAAACACAATATGACAATGAATGACACACACCCATGAGGAACAACTATCAATGAAGAACAAACATCTCTCATTACCTATACCCAATTCGAAATTACAAAGGGAAGAGATATAATCATACCTTTGAAGCTTGTGAGGAGTAGTATGCTTGAGAATTCGGATGAGTGTGAACAACTAGAAAGATTAGTCTTGACCTCAATGTGGATGTTAATGTGATGGTAATTATGTATGGGTGAGATATAATTCAGATGGTGATTTGTGCAATGTGTTTGTGTTTTTGTGATTTTCGTGCGAGTGTGGGTAGGGTTTGCTTTGGAGTGATTTTAGAGTGTGAGAGTGTTTTTTGAGGCTTATTTCGATCAAATGAGGAGAAAAAATATTAAAAGGGTCAAATTTTACTTACCTGGCGTTGGCCAGGCGTCACCGGCCTAAGGCCTGGTGGACCCTGGCATTAGCTAGGCATCGCCAGCCTAAGGTCTGGTAGACGCTGGCGTTAGCTAAGCGTCGCTAGCCTAAGGCTTAGTCGACACCGGCTTTATTCCGGCTTCCTGTGATGCTTAAACATTGCTTGCTTCACCCAAATGCACCTGCAAACTTGTTAGTACTTACAAATAAAAGAAAAAAAATTCTAACTACACTAAAATTTAACTACAAATTGGTTGCCTCCTAACAAGCGCCTTAGTTAATGTCGTGGCACGAAGATTACAACATTCCAATGGGTTGCTTCCCATGCAGCTCCTGATTTAACATCGCGGCACGACGCAGATAAGCTCATTTAAGGCTCGCTCGACATCTGAGGCTCGATCAAATGGGTCATTGACATATTTTTTGCTTCATCCATGCCCACGTAATGTTTTAACCTGTGCCCATTGATTCTGAATGTGCGAGAGTCATTTTCTGCGGCAATCTCTATATCACCTGTGGGATGTACTTCAACCACATGAATTGGCTCTGACCATCGTGACTTTAGTTTACCCGAAAAGCCTTAGTCTTTAGTTGTAAAGCAATATCGTATCTCCGGGTTTAAAATTTCGCTCAAGAATGTTCTTATCATGCAACGTCTTCATTCTCTCTTTGTACAATCTTGTGCTCTCAAAAGAAAGATATCGGAACTCATCAAGTTCATGCAATTCCGTGACTCTACTTGTTCCCGCAGCATCCATGTCGAGATTCAACTGTTTCAGCGGCCACCAAGCTCTATGCTCCAACTCCACCGACGAGTGACCTGCCTTCTCAAACACTAACTTGTATGGTGACATGCCAATTGGTGTTTTGAAAACGGTTCTATAAGCCCAGAGTGCATCATCTAACTTTCTCGCCCAGTCTGTTCTTGTGGCATTCAAGGTCTTAGTTAACACACTCTTTATTTCTCTGTTTGACACTTCTACTTGCCCACTTGTCTGAGGATGATATGGAGTGGCCACCTTGTGGCGTACATCATACTTCTCTAGAAATTTCTTGAAGGCTTGATTACAGAAATGAGTGCCTCTGTCACTAATTATGGCCCTTGGGGTGCCAAAACGGATGAATATGTTTTTCTTCAAAAATCCAATCACCACTTTTGCATCATTGGTGGGGAGTGCTGCAACTTCCACCCATTTGGACATGTATTCTACAGCGACAAGTATGTACTTGTTGTCATATGAACTGACGAAGGGCCCCATGAAGTCGATTCCCCATACATCGAACACTTCGACCTCCTGAATTGGGTTCATGGGCATCTCATGTCGACGTGAAATATTCCCGGTTTGCTGGCATTCATCATATCCATTTACCCATAAATATGCATCTTTGAACACCGTTGGCCAGTAGAAGCCTGCTTCCAGAATTTTCGCGGCTGTCCTAACTCCTCCGAAATGTCCACCATATGATGACGCGTGGAGTTGGATTACAGGTATCCGCTCAATGCGCATGCGCAACAGATGATAGGTGCGGGTGAGGGATATAGACTCCCAGATGATGAAGATATCAACACACCAGAGTCTGAGGCAGAGTTGATGAACTCGGATGAGAATGACGATGATGAGGAGGCACATGAAGAGGAGTGGAGACCATCTGACGATGATGAGGACGAATGACCAGGGAGTATCTTCCACCTTGTGTTATTTGTTGTTCTATACATATATGATGCACTGAGTACAGTGCATAGTCTAAGTGTGGGGTGTTGTTGTTGTTAATATGTGTGTTGTTGTTAGTATGTTGTGCGTTATTTTGTTTAAGTTGTAAATAAGTGTGTACATTCTCTCTGATTAAGAGTTAGTTCTTCATTTGTTTGTTTTAATAGTTCTTCATTTGTTTTGTTTTAAAAAATAAAAAATAAAAAAAAGTTTATATATATATATAGGTTGTGTTTGGACTTTTCCCAACGATGGATCGGTTGGACAAGTTTCTTTAGGGAAAAAGTCCGAGTAAAAAAAAAATACCAAAAAGATTTTATTTTTAATTTTTCAGGATAGGTAGGTAGTATCCCTTGGTTTTTCTTTGGGCTCCGGTTCTTTTCCAAGGG
>MDKI01097873.1:0-29763 GCA_005239505.1 Nicotiana paniculata
CCAAAATATACTATTATAATACAAAACCTCCGAATAAAATCTAGATACAACAAGAAGGGAAAAACATAGATGCTGCGGACGCTGAACAAATACCTCTATATCCCGCAATCCGGCTCCGCGCGGAATAAATGACTAGTGCTCGATATCTGTACCTGAATCTGCACACAGATGTGCATGGAGTAATGTGAGTACGCCAAATCAGTAGTAATAAAAATAAATAAAGTCTAAGTGGCAAGGAAACACATAAAATCAATGTCATTAAATAAAAATATACACAGCCTTACTTTCCAATAGTATAAACACAGATATACGAAATCATCATGCCTTAAAACCAACTTCATAAAAGTCCTTTAAAGAGTCCATATTTTTAAAAACTTCAAACCAAAAGATTTAGTATGACAATTAAAGTAAAATCATAAGTAGCCTCTCGGGAAAAAACATGAACCATAATCATCCCCTTGAGCATGCCTCGCAGTCACTCAGCACCTCACAATCACGCAGCACCTCACAAACACTCATGCCTCCCAATCACTCATCACTCGGCACTCGGTGCACTCACTCGGGGTGCATACAGACTCCGGAGGGGCTTCTTCAGCCCAAGCGCTAATATCACTCAACACCTCACCATCACTCAGGCCCTCGGCCTCACTCAGCAGAACCACTCAAAAGGCCCCTCGGGCGAATCAGTAAAAGAGGGTACTCGACCCAAAACATCATTTTGAATCTCAAAGAACTGTAAATCAGGATGAGTTTTGAAAAATAGTATGAACAATGTGGCCGAGTAAAATCATCAAAAAATAGTGAGGAAAACAACAGTAAAAAGCCCCCAAGGGGTCAAAACAGATCGGCACGAGGCCCCAAACACGACTGATAGCCCAAATATTTCAACAAACTTTAGAACATAATTTAACATAAGGTTTTGAGTAAAATATGCAACTCATTAGTTGCCGCGAAAAGGACCTAGTCCAATCCAAAAAAAAATCAGTATGCGCCACACACTTGTCATCCGACATGTGCGCATTCTAAAATCAGTGAGAAAATATGTAGTCTGGGGTTCCATACCCTCAGGACAAGATTTATAACCATTACTTACCTCTACCGGCCCACAACACTAGTACGTAATGCTCTTTCCCTCAATTGGCTCCTGATTTCTCTGAATCTAGCCAAAACCAGTTTAACATCATCAATATATATCAAAGGAACTCAACCTAATCGAAAACTATCAAATTATACAAGAATCTCGAAATTCGGCCAAACCTGAGCCCTAGGCCCACATCTCGAAATTCGATAAAATTTGCATCATTATAATTCTCGTCCTCCCACGATTCTATACATAACAAGAACACTAAAATCGAACCATAATTGCCCACTCAAATCCTCAAAAGAAAAATCAATTTCCCATGCACCCTTCTTCCCCAATTTGGGTTTAATTCCAGCAAATTCTATGGTTTAGTTACTAAGAAATCGACATATAAACGAGTTATGAAGTTCAAAACCTTACCTCCATGTGATTCCCTTCAATTCCCTCTTCAACCCTCACAAAAGTGTTCCTAACTCGTCAACAATGGTGGAAAAATGAGCTATTCTCGCACAAATGGGCGTTTAAAACATTCTGCCCAGCCATTAAATTTTCTTCACTGCGATCGCGATGCACAGACCAACCAACCAATGCGATCGCAGACCAATACACATGATCGCATAGAATAATTCTCCACCCCACACATGCGCCTCAAAATACTCTACGCGATCGCAGAAATATCAATGCGATCGCACTGTCTTTCCTGACCAACCTATGCGATCGCAATCCTAACCACATGATCGCATAGAATAAAATGCATGCCCCACTCTTTTACTCTACATGATCGCAAAAATCCTCCCGTGGTCGTGTAGAAGGAAACACAACCTCACACCAGCAGAAATCGGCCCAGTTTTCAAGCTAAGAGGTGGTCTGTTAACCACCCGAAACACACCCGAGGCCCTCGGGACCTCAACCAAACATACGAACATATCCCATAACATCATTCAAACTTAGTCAAGCCTACGAAACACAAAAAACAACGCAACAACACCAAAATCACATCAAATTCAAGCCTATGAACTTTGAAACTTCTAAAATTCGCCAACTACGCCGAAACCAACCAAAACACCTCCGATTAATCTGAAATTATGCAGACATATCCAAAATGACATTACGAACCTGTTCCAACTTCCGGAATGCTATTCCGACCTTGATAGCCTAGTTTCCACGGCCGAACGGAAATCGCCAAAAACTAACTTTCGCTAATTCAAGCCTAATTCCACATCGGACATCACAAAAATATTCCGAACACACTCCTAAGTCCCAAATCACCTAACGAAGCTATTCGAGCCATAAAATCCGCATTCCGAGGTCTATTACCAATAAGTCAACTCTCAGTTGACTTTCTCAAATATTAGGCTACTTTAAAAGGCTAAATGCCTAAACTCTGACCATAACCACTCCAGACCCAAACCACCTGACCCACTACATCAAAAATAAGATAGCGATACATGACAAATGCAGAAACAGGGGAAATGGGGTAAATCTCACGGAACGACAGGTCAGGTCGTTACATCCTCTCCTTCTTAAACAAACGTTCGTCCTCGAACGGGTCTAGAAAGATACCTGGAGTCTCAAATAAGTGAGGATATCTGTCCCGGGTCTCCGTCGGTCTCCCAGGTGGCATCCTCCACCGGCTGGCCTCTCCACTGAACCTTCACTAAAGCTATATCCTTAGACCTCAGCTTCCTGACCTAACGACCCAAAATAGCCACTAGCTCTACCTCATATGACATATCACCCTCGAGCTAAACCGTGCTGAAGTCCAAAACATGGGAAGGGTCACCAACATACTTCTGGAGAATCAAAACATGGAATACTGGATGTATACCCGATAAATTGGGAGGCATAGCAAGCCTATGAGACACCTCCCCAACCTTGTGAAGTACTTCAAATGTCCCAATGAACCTGGGACTCAGCTTCTCTCTCTTCCCGAATCTCATAACACCCTACATGGGTGACACCTTCATCAACACCTTATCCCCAACCATGAAAGACACATCTCGGACCTTCCGGTCCGCACAACTCTTCTACCTAGACTGAGCCGTGCGAAGCCGCTCTTGAATCAACTTTGTCTTACTCAAAGCATCCTAAACCAAGTCTGTGCCCAATACCCTAGCCTCGCCCGACTAAAACCAACCAACCGGAGATCTACACCTCCTACCATACCAGGCCGCATACGGAGCCATCTAAATACTCGACTGATAGCTGTTATTATATACAAACTCCGCTAGTGGAAGAAACTAATCCCATGAACCAACAAAGTCAATCACACACGCACGCAACATGTCCTCCAAAATATGGATGGTACGGACCGACTGCCCATCTGTCTGAGGATGAAATGCGGTGCTCAACTCAACCTAAGTACCCAACTCTCTCTGCACGGCTCTCAAAAAATGAGATGTGAACTGAGTGCCTCTGTCGGAAATGATAGAAACTGGAACCCCATGCAAACGGACATTCTCCTTGATATAAATCTCAGCTAACATCTCCAATGAATACGTAGTACCAACAGGAATGAAGTGCGCGGATTTGGTCAGTCGATCCACAATAACCTATATAGCATCAAACCTCCTCGAAGTCCGTAGGAGTCCAACTACGAAGTCCATGGTGATCCGCTCCCACTTCCACTCCGGAATATCAAACCTCTGAAGCAATCCACCAGGTCTCTGGTGCTCATACTTGACCTGCTGACAGTTGAGACACCGAGCTACAAACTCCACGGCATCCTTCTTCATTCTCCTCCACCAATAATGCTACCTCAAATCCTGATACATCTTCGCGGAACCCGGATGGATGGAATACCGCGAACTATGAGCCTCTGCTAGAATCAAATCTCGAAGTCCATCTACATTAGGCACGCAAATCCGGCCCTGCATCCTCAGGACCCCATCATCACCAATAACCACATCTCTGGCATCACAGCGACGGAACCTGTCCCGAAGAACAAGCAAATGCGGATCATCATACTGCCGTGCTCTAATCTGATCGTAAAGAGAAGACCTGGAGGCTACACAAGCCAACACCCACAGGGGCTCTGATAGATCCAATCTTACCAACCTGCCTGCTAAGGCCTGAACATCAAGAGCTAATGGTTGCTCTGCTACTGGAAGGTAGGCTAGACTCCCCAAACTCTCTTCTCTGCGACACAAGGCATCAGCCACTACATTGGCCTTCCCCGGATGATATAAGATAGTGAGGTCATAATCTTTGAGGAGATCTAACCATCTCTTATGACGCAAATTCTAGTCCTTCTACCTCAACAGATACTGAAAACAATGATGATCAGTGAAAATATCACACTGCACTCCATACAAATAATGCCGCCAAATCTTCAAGGCATGAACAATGGCAGCTAACTCAAGATCGTGCACTGGATAATTCTTCTTGTGCACCTTCAATTGTCTGGATGGGTAGGCAATCACCCTACCGCTCCCAAGCAAACTCTAGAAGCATCACAATAATCTATGTAAGAACCCGAACCAGCAGGAAAAACTAGTATCGGAGCTGTAGTCAATACAGACTTGAGCATCTAAAAGCTCTCCTCACACTGATCAGACCATTTGAATGAAGCACCCTTCTGGGTCAATCTGGTCAAAGGAAAAGCAATAGAAGAGAATCCCTCCACAAAGCGACGATTATATCCTGACAACCCAAGGAAACTCCTAATCTCAGTAGTTGAGCATGGTCTGGCCAACTCTGCACCGCCTCTATCTTCTTTGGATCAACCTGAATCCCCTCACTAGACACCACGTGCCCCAAGAAAGCTACCGAACCAAGCCAAAACTCACACTTGGAGAATCTCGCATAGAGCTTCTCCTCCCTCAACCTCTGCAACACAAATCTCAAATGTTGAGCATGCTCTTCCTGGCTACGATAATAAACCAGGATGTCATCAATGAACACAATGATGATGGAATCAAGATAAGGCTGAAACACGTTGTTCATCAATTTCATGAACGCATCTGGTGCATTGGTCAGCCCAAACGACATAACCAAGAACTCATAATGACCATATCTGGTCCTGAAAGCAGTCTTCGGAATGTCAAAATCCCGAACCCTCAACTAATGATACCCAGATCTCAAATAAATCTTGGAAAACACTCTGGCTCCTTGAAGTTGGTCAAACAAATCATCAATGCGGGGCAAGGGATACCAATTCTTCACCGTAACTCTGTTCAGCTGCCTGTAATCCATACACATACGCATGGACTCATCCTTCCTCTTCACGAACAATATCGGTGCACCCCAAGGTGACGCACTAGGCCGAACGAATCCCTTATCCAGGAGTTCCTGAAGCTGCTCCTTCAATTCCTTTAGCTCCACTGGTGCCATACGATAAGGTGGAATAGAAATAGGCTGAGTGCCTGACACCAAGTCAATACCAAAATCAATATCCCTATCAGGCTGCATGCCTGGCAGGTCTGCAGGAAACATATCCAGAAAATCACAGATCAAAGGAAGTGAATCAATAGCTGGAGTCTCACCACTGACATCCCTCACAAAGGACAAATAAAATAAACACCCTTTCTCCACCATGCGCTGAGCCCTCAGGTAGGAAATCCCCCTACTAGGCATAAACTCAGGAGAACCTCTCCACCCAACCCTCGGACACCCCGGGATAGCTAAGGTCACAGTCTTAGCGTGACAATCAAGAACAACATGACACGAAGATAACCAATCCATGCCCAATATCACGTAAAAATCGACCATGCTGAGTAACAGTAGGTCCACTCGGGTCTCCAGACCCCTAATAGATATCATGCACGACCGAACACACTTTCCACAACAACAATATCGCCCACCGAAGCCGACACATGAACAGAGGTGACTAGAGACTCACGGGGCATATCCAGAAAACCGGCAAAATATGAAGAAACATAGGAATATGTAGAACTAGGGTCAAATAAAGCCAGGGCATCACGCCAACAGACTGAGACAATACCTGCGATCATGGAATTTGAGGCCGTAGCATCCGGCCTGGTTGGAAATGCATACATGCGAGCCTGACCTCCCCCTCTAGGGCGGCCTCTTGCTGACTGACCACCATCCCTAGCTACCTAGGCAGGTGGTGAAGTGACTGGAGATGAAGTCGAGGGCTGGCCCCTCTGCTGAGAAGATCCACCAGAATGGCAGGGACACTGCCTGCACCCATGCCCGAACTCTCCACAGTAAAAGAAACTCCCTGGAGCTGGAGGCGGGGACTGATGGAAACCCCTAGTACCCGTACGGCCACTAGAAGACTCATGCATAGAAGAACCCTGAACTGGGGGTGCGTGAGCTGCACTCTGGGCTGGGAGGGCACAAAATTAAGTACGGCCTAACTGAGAACCACCAGGACCCTACCCCGAAGATGCACCACCATATGCTGGACGGCCTAACTGAGGAGGCCTGAATGAACGGCCCCTACCCTCCTGAAACTGTCCCCTGAAGGGAGCACCACTGGAATTTCCTCTTGGCCTCCTCTCCTCCCGCTCCTGGCGGCGAACGGACTCAATATCTCGAGCTGTCAACAACCTACTCGAATGAAGCACCCGATACTATCTTCTGAGTAATAAATAATCGAAGCTGATAAGAAAGACCATCTATAAACCTTCTCACTCTCTCCCTATCCGTAGGGACAATCTCAGAAGCATGCCTAGCCAACTCGGAGAACCTCATCTCGTACTGAGTAACTGATAACTCTCCCTGGCGCAGCTGCTCAAACTGCCTGCGCTGCTCCTCTCTATGGGACTGAGGAACATACTTGTCCAAAAAGATTGTGGAGAACTGCTGCTAGGTGAGAGGTGTTGAACCAACCGGCCTACACCTCTCGGATGACTCCCACCAGGTAAAGGCAGCACCCACAAACTAAAATATAACAAATGAGACCCCACTGGTCTCCAAAATACCCGCGGTACGCAGTATCCTCTGGCACCTATCTAGAAATCCCTGGGCATCTTCACCCTCTGTACCGCTGAAAGTCGGAGGCTGAAGTTTGCTGAATCTCTCCAACCTGTGCTACTCGTCCTCAGGCATAGCATGGACCATATAATCCTGGATCGGAGCAACTCGCTGAGCTGGGGCTGCTCCCAGTGCCTGAATACCCTATGCAGCCTGCTCAGGTGCCCAGGCAGCTAGAGTCTGATTGCCTCCCCCGCCCTGAGCTGTGGTGGCAGTAGAAGACATGGCGACTGCCTTAGCCAAACTGGTGCATACTGCCAATATCTGAGATAGGGTCTCCTGAAGACCCGGAATAACCATAGCACTGCTGGTGCCAGAGCCTGTCCCGCTGGGACACCATCGGTGGGAACCTGATCCTGATCAATAGGGGGATCTTGTGGTACTGCCCCGGATGCTGCGCAGACTGGCCTCCTACCTCTACCAGGTCCTCGACCGCGGTTTCGACCTCTCGCCGGTCTAGCCGTTGACTGGTCACTCTGATCCGTATGGCGTGTCCTCACCATCTCTGAAAGAATGAAACAACATAAGTTTAGATTTCAAGAGTTAATAGATCAGCACGAAAGTGTTCAAGAAAGAAGGAAATGTTTCCAAAAAGTTCGGCAGCCTCTCAAAGATAATTAGAGACGTCTCCATACCGATCCGCAAGACTCTACTAAACCTGCTCATGACCGTTGAGTCTTATGTAACCTAGGCTCTGATACCAAACTTTCACGATCCCAAATCCTAAATCGGCTGTGATGGCGCCTATCGTGGAACTAGGCTAGCCGACTACCGCATATTCTCAATTTGTTTTGAAAATCCCAATCAAGTTTCAAGCATTTCATAAAATATACAGAAATTACTGAATAAAGTAGGCCAATTATACATTACGGCCAACCCCAAAACCCGGAGCCAACATGTGATGAGCATCTAGAAGAATAAGCCAAAATATACTATTATAATACAAAACCTCCAAATAAAAATAAATGGCTAATGCTCGATAAATGTACCTGAATCTGCACACAGAGGTGCAGGAAGTAATGTGAGTACGCCAACTCAGTAGTAATGAAAATAAATTAAGTCTAAGTGGCAAGGAAACACATGAAATCAATGTCCTCAAATAATAATATACACAACCTCACTTTCTGATAGTATAAACATAGATATACGAAATCATCATGCCTTAAAACCAACTTCAGAAAAGTCATTCCAATAATGCATATTTTTAACTACTTCAAACCGAAAGATTTAGTATGAAAATGAAAGTAGTAAAATCATAAGTAGCCTCTCGGGCAAAAACATGAATCATAATCAGCCTCTAGGGCATGCCTCATAGTCACTCAGCACCTCACAATCACTCAACACCTCACAATCACTCAACACCTCACAATCACTCAGCACCTCAGAACCACTCATGCCTCCCAATCACTCGTCACTCGGCACTCGGTGCGCTCACTGGGGGTGTGTACACACTCTGGAGGGGCTCCTTCAGCCCAAGCTCTAATATCACTCAGCACCTCACCATCACTCAAGCCCTCGGCCTCACTCAGCAGAACAACTCAAAAGGCCCCTCGGGCGAATCAGTAAAACAGGGTACTCGACCCAAAACATCATTTTAAATCTAAAAGTAGTGTAAATCAGGCTGAGTTTCGAAAACCAGTATGCACTATGTGGCTGAGTGAAATCATCTACAAATAGTGAGGAAAACCGCAGTATAAAGCCCCGAAGGTGTCCAAACAGATCGGCACGAGGCCCCAAACACGGCTGATGGCCCAAATATTTAAACAAACATTAGAACATAATTTAACATAATGTTTTGAGTAAAATATGCAACTTATTAGTTGACCGGGAGAGGACCTAGTCCAATCGAAAAAAAGTAAATCAGTACGCGCCACACACTCGTAATCCGACATGTGCACCATTCTAAAATCAGGGAGAAAATATGTAGTCCGGGGTTCCATACCCTCAGGACAAGATTTATAACCATTACTTACTCTACCAGCCCACAACACTAGTCCGCAATGCTCTTGCCTCTCAAATTGGCTCCCAATTTCTCCGAATCTATCCAAAACCAGTTTAACATCATCAATATATATCAAAGGAACTCAACCAAATCGAAAACTATCAAATTACAAGAATCTCGAAATTCGGCAAAACCCGAGCCCCGGGCCCATATCTCGAAATTCAATAAAATTTGCATCATTAGAATCCACGTCCTCCCACGATTCTATACATACCAAGAACACTAAAATCGAACCACAATTGACCACTCAAATCCTCAAAAGAAAAATCAATTTCCCATGCACCCTTCTTCCCTAATTTAGGTTTAATTCCAGCAAATTCTATGGTTTAATTACTTAGAAATCGATTTATAAATGAGTTAGGAAGTTCAAAACCTTACCTCCAAGTGATTCCCTTCAATTCCCTCTCCAACCATCTCAAAAGTGTTCCCAACTCGTAAACAATAGTGGAAAGGGGCTATTCTCGCACAAATGGCCTTTAAAAAATTCTGCCCAGCCATTAAATTTTCTTCACTGCGATCGCGACCCTTGGCACGCGATCGCGATGCACATACCAACCAACCAATTCGATCGCATAACAATACACGCGATCACATAGAAAAATTCTCCACCCCACACACGCACCTCAAAATACTTTATGCGATCGCAGAAATACCCACACGATCGCACTGCCTTTCCTGACCAACCTATGTGATCGCAATCCTAACCACGTGATCGCATAGAACAAAATGCATGCACCACTCTTTTACTCTACGCGATCGCAAACATCCTCCTTCGATCGCGTAGAAGGAAACCAGAACCTTACACCAGCAGAAATCTGCCCAATTTTCAAGCCAAGAGTTTGTCCGTTAACCACCCGAAACACACCCCGAGGCCCTCATGACCTCAACAAAACATACCATCATATCCCATAACATCATTCAAACTTAGTCGAGCCTTCGAAACACCAAACACAGTGCACCAACACCAAAATCACATAAAATTCAAGCCTATGAACTTTGAAACTTCCAAATTTCGCCAACTATGTCGAAACCAACCAAAACAACTTCGATTGACCTGAAATTTTGAAAACATATCCAAAATGACATTAAAACCCTTCTCCAACTTACAAAATTCCATTCCGACCCCGATAGACTATTTTCCACTACTGACCGGAAAAAGCCAAAAACTAACTTTCGACAATTCAAGCCTAATTCTACGCCAGACATTGAAACTTCATTCTGAACACACTCCTAAGTCCCAAATCACCTAACGAAGCTATATGAGACATAAAATCTGTATTCCGAGGTTGTGAACCAATAGGTCAATACTCAGTTAACTTTCTCAACTATTAGGCTACTTTAAAAGACTAAATTCCTAAATTCTCACCACAACCGCTCCGGACCCATACCAACTGACCCAACATAACAAAAACAGGCTAGCAATATATGACAAATCTATAAATGGGGAAAATACGGTAAATCTCGCGGAATGACCGGCCGGGTCGTTACATTTGGTTTCATATAGAAACAAGATTTACCCTAACTTATAGTTACATCATTATTTGTTTTTGGCTGTAGCTCCTTCCGTATCCCCATTTCTTGCAAGTCATAGCAAGAATTTTCATGGTCCTTTGACTTTCCATCCATTTCCAATAAATTCCCCAGCAAACTATCGCATATGTTTTTCTGGATGTGCATCAAATCAAGATTGTGCCTCAATTTGTTATGCACCCAATATGGAAATTCAAAAAAAATGGAACTTTTTTTCCACGGACCCTTACCACTCCGGGGCCTTCTTTTAGTTCCCTTTCCAAAGATATTGTTAAATCAATCTGCTCTTCAAACACTTTCTCACCCGACAAAGGAGCAGGTGGAAGTCTGTGCTCCTCTTTACTGTGAAATGACTTCTTATCTCTTCGAAATGGATGATCAAGAGGCAAAAATCATCGATGACCCAAGTAACACATGTTGTGACTATGTTTGAGATATTGAGAGCATGTATCATAATTGCAAGTGGGGCATGCCAATTTCCCTTTAGTGCTCCATCTAGAAAGCATAGCTAATGTTGGAAAATCACTGACTTTCCACAATAAGGCAGCACGCATTCGGAAAGTTAGGTTGGTTACCACATCAAATGTATATATCCTTGTTTCCCATAGTTCCTTCAATTCTTCAATTAATGGTTATAGGTACACGTCTATATCATTTCCCGGAGACGATGGACCTGGAATGATCATAGACAACATTATATACTTTGGCTTCATGCAAATCCACAGTGATAAATTATAGTTCATAGACATAACAGACCACGTGCTACGAGAAATGCTCATCGTCCGAAACGGGTTGAAACCATCACTTGAAAGACCCCAATCTAACATTACAAAGATCGCTAAATAAATCTGGGTGCAAAGAATCAAAATACTTCCAAGCTTCACCATCAGCAGGATGTCTTATATTCCCATCACTGATTCGTTCATTAGCATGCCATCTCATCATAGCAGTCATTTCAGAACACATGAATATCCTCAGAAGACTAGGCTTTAAAGGAAAGTACCTTAAAATCTTTTTAGGGATTTTAGAGCTTGCATTAGTCAAAGGACTAGCATTCTTACATATTGAAGACCCACAAATAGAGCAATTATCGGCCTTCTCATTTTCTTTCCACAATAACATGCAATCATTGGGCCAAGCATGTATTTTTTCATAATGAAGACCCAAATCTTTTATCATGTTTTTAGCCTTGTTGAAAGATTCTGGTACAGGAGCAAAGAGAAATGCCTCTTTTGTCAACTCTAACAAATCTAAGAAAGCCACATTACTCAACCTATGCAAGGATTTAAGCAAGTACAACTGAATAGTGAAACTCAGTTTACTGAAATTTTCACACCCCGGATATAATTATTGTTTTCCTTCCTCTAGTAATTTGAAAAATTTCCTTGCTTCTTTAGATTGTCTTTCCCCAACTCCTTCTTCATCCCCTGCCTAACCCTTGTATTTCTAAATGTATCATGAAGCATTCCATCAATATCCTCACGCATTTTATAACCTTCATCATCATTGGTTGGAGAAGGTGTATTTCTCGAGGAAAATCCCTCCCCATGGAAAACCCATTTGGTATAACCATCAACAACCCATGAACAACCAAATGATCCTTCACCACATTTCTATAATGTCAATAGTGATTAATGCACTTTTTGCAAGGGCATAATATTTAATTTTCTTGGGCGGCTCGTTCAAATGCCTTATCAAGAAAACTATTCACTCTAGCTATATACTCATCCGTCCATCTAAGGAGATTCATCAAACTTTTATCACCATAATCCATGGATATCCTATATAATATAATCAAATCACAGAGATTAGTATTCAAGGTAAGCAAGGTCAGATTAGTATAAATTTATGAATGATACATTTTGCATTAAAACATTGAAGGTAGAGGGGTTGTTTACAATGGATCCTCGACTCAAGGAATATACCAAATTGAGGGAAATGCAGGAGAATAAATATCCGCTATAACGAAATCCGATTGGATATTTTTCAGTTTTAGGAACTAGTGAGTGATAAGCTAACTATACAAAGGAAGACTCAATTATGGAAGCAGAGTAACTAAAACAAAGAAAGAAAACTTAAGACATGCAGAAACAGAGTAGTGCAAGTAGGGAATGAAATAGAGTAGTGCAGGTAGTCAAGATCTACACCCCATATCACACATATCTGCAGAAGGAAAACTACATCATCTACAAATAGGAGGTGACTCCATCAATGCATATGAATGAATGAAATACTACCTGAGAAAAATACTTTTTGGGGCTGCAGATGTATTTGACTACTGCGCCCAGTGCTTCCTCCAAGTGTCCAGATTTTCCAAATTTCAAATACTACAATTAAACAAGTGGTATTCAAATACTACAATTAAATGACGTTCACTAAAACACGACCAAATTTCATGTCAATATTGTACGATAAGATGGGTAGTTACTAGGAAAACTATAACACTTGATATAAAAATTAGCTTTAAACAAGTCATACTGGTATCACTACCAATAATCAAAGATAGCAACTTCAAAACAATGTGTCTAAACTTGAAAATTAACAAATCAAACACAATTACAAAATGGTGTATTATCTTAAATTATCACTTAGCAACAAGACAACAAGAACTCTAACTGTATCAAAGTCAAAAACTAAGAGTGTTACTGATGTTGACAAAAAGGCATATGAGTTCATTCCAAACTTAGAGAGCAAATTAGGCTTCAGAGAATTGAGCCAATCTGAACATCTGCATGAAACCTTTTGAAATAGTCTTATGGTTAGGGAGTAATTGACTTGCTTATCATTCGAACAGTTCTATAGTTAGCTAGTAATTCACTTGGGGTTGGAGAAGTTAACTTGTACTTCTTTGTGTTTCTGCGATGTTCATGACTGTCTTGCCTAGCAGCAGCATCAAGCCAGGTATAACACTGCCCAATGCTCATTTATGGGAATTATGAATTCTAGTATTTGCTAGTCCTTCTGTACTTTAGATTTACCTCCTCTACAGAAAAATGAAATAAGTATGACGAAAGAGAATACCCGTTGGGCAATTATTGTATTTCTATAAAAAAAATTGAATTCTATCTTCTTGTTTCAAGTAAAAATCATGAACAATTATAGCTAGAAAATTTTCCTTCTTGTGAAGTAATGCATATATACATTCAGAGAAGTCCTAGTTGCTGAATGAAATAGTAGATCAACTTTTCGTGTTGTGCCTATAAATAATTGTATGGTGAGATTGAATATTCTGTTCATATTGTTTGTTCAATCTTAGTGATCAAAATATTCCATAGAGACAGACAAGCATTTAGCCGTGCATTCATTGGCACTACAAAATATCAACCAAGAGTAATATTCTGTAGCTGAAGATAAAATTATCAACCGAACAGTACTTTGAAAAGGTTCAGATAAACTAAAATGGATGGAGTAATTTTCTTAGGTCAAGATACACTATCTTTCAAACAGACTAAAGAAAAATTGACAATCAAGGCAACAACATTTACAGTCAGCTGAAATTGAACGAACTTTTGAGTATTCACATAAATCGGATGCCCTTATTTGGCCAGAGTCGCAATTGTTGAGAAATTATCATCTAAAATTATGACATCGGCTCTCTCTTTAGCTACCTGGAAAAGAAAGTCAGACAACATGGCGACTACATGCAGATAAATGAACATTAAATAAGCACATAATGTTTCAACTATGTCCTACTACACGAAGCAAGATGATACAACTAATCACTTTCACTTCAAAGCCCAAATTCTAGAGGGTACATACTATGTAAGGGCACTTCAAATCTTTGAGTCGTTACTACTAAATCTTAGGATTGTTAGACGGCTAAATTTGTTTGATTTATCACCTGTAAACGACTCAACGGAATTTGTTTTTTCTTCAATGATAAACACATTATTTAAAGTGTATTTCTAACTCTAATAAGTCATTTGGCTCCAAAGAGGGTTATTCAGGAATTACTACTAAATCTTGTGATTGTTATCTCACGTTTAATATGAGTTAGTTAATACTACCAAGCACCAACTGATGAGCAATCTCAGGAGAGATACAACCCCAAACTCTATACTTGGATTATAACCCTAATCCTGATAACCAGCAGCCCCTAAGGATTTAGCCCCCATCTGTTTTCTGGAAAAAGTGTCACTTTCTATTTGACTTTTCATTAGATAAGTATCATGTCATTCAATATGTTTTCAATGCTATAGTTTCTGAGTATGTTTCTTCCGGGCATCCATTTTCATTCTTTGTTTGCAGAATGTTAACTTTATTGTAGGATTTAAGTTATATACATTGAGTTTGAACTAGCTACAACAGGTTAACTTGCCCTTTTACCATTATTCTGTAGTAATTATAATTAATTAATTATAGACAATGGGAGGTTTAACAAGTTGCTGAATGTCAATTTGCATCTTCTATAAATGCTAGATGGATAACAACTCTTTAGTTTTAGTAAACCAGAATTAGTTGAAGGAATCATAGGATTCTAAATCATGGAGTTCTTGGTTTAACAGTACAACTGCCAAATCTAATAACAATAAAAAATAAAATCTAATTACAAAGTTTAAATAGCTAAAAGGAAGTTGAACTAATACACATCAAGAGAGAAGTCATTCAGGGAAAACCCACCAACAGTACTTTTGAGGTTATGCATATTCAACATCATTGATTAATAAAATAATAATCATATCTATACTCATAACAACATTGTATAACATAATCTATATAATTTATGATCTTTGGCCATGAATTTAAATATAAATTGACAGTGGAAAAAGCTGTTCAAAATTGGATTCGTTTCTATGCCTAATTCAAAGCCAGAAAAGTCCTACAACAGCAGGTACTTCAACCAGGTAATGGGAAGCTTAAGCAAATATTCAAGAAATAATTCATATTGAAGTCAACCCTTAATCAATCGTATAATTTCTAGGGTCGCAAACACAAGAAATAATTACTGGAAAAAAAATCCTACAAACAGACCAAATACAGCTAGGAATTGTATATCCACCTGCTTAATCCTATTGTAAACAAGTTAAAGACCCAAACGTTAACCAAGAAAAAGTCTCAAATTATATCAAGAATACATAAATTTACAAAAATTGAAACATGTGTTATTAAAAGAAAAATAAAATTGGTTCTTACGTTGAAGAAGAAGGACCAAAGAAAGGATTTTCTCTTAACGACTGGAAAGAGAACCGTCCATGAAACCTAGTGACACAGCCCTAGGAGATGAGTGTGATGTTAAACAGAGAAGATTAAACAAGTACCAAATAAAAACCTAAATGTATGCAGCAATCGTGCATGCCCTAGGAATCCTTGTAATTAGTCAATTAGAATAATAAATCAAAGAAAAAGTGGGTTTTTGCTTTGGTGCTTGAGGGTTTACTGGTGCATGAAGACATAGGTCCATGGAAATACACAAATAAAAAATATGTATGTTTATCAACACTAATATTGTCTAAACTGAAATACATGCATGAAAGAGATGATAAGTAATGTACCTTTAAAGTAGGTATCAATAATTTCTAAGAATATTTTTGCAGTAGGTGCAAATTTGGAGATGGAGGGATTAGAAATTTTAGTGGGGGTGTTTTTGTTGAGATTCTGGTGGTTTTAATGGAGGTTGGTGGAGGGTCGACTGTCACCGGCACTATCACCAGCGATGTGAGAAGAGCACTATCACCGGCGGTGTGATTGTCACTAGCGTCGAAGAGCTGGAGAGAGGTGGACGTGAAAACTAAGAAAAGGATTTTGGGCATATAATTCTCACTGATATACTTTTATTAGAAGTATTAAATTTTAAAAATACAAGTAAAAAAGTTATAATCTAAAAAAATTAAAAAAGAAAAAAGAAAAAAGAAAAAGGGGGTTTTTGCGGGTTTCAGGAAAATTTAGGAGGGAAAAAATTAGAGGAGATTATAAAACCATTTCGAATGAATAGTTTCCAATATTTGTTCCGATAGATACGTCTATGGGAATAGTTAAATTAATCGTTGCAATAAAAAATATCTATGGGAACGGTTCACACACAAGTGCAACGGTTTTATAGCCAAAGTGTGCTAACGGTCCCTATGCCTCATTGTAACGGGTAAAACTGTTGCATTAGGCTATCTATAGAAACGGTTATTGAACCAATGCAATAACATCTGTTGTCATAGGATAATTTTTTAGTAGTGCTTAGAGCTTCATCTTTAAGGCGCATAAAAATAACCCAAGTGAAACGACAAAAATTATCTACAATAAAAAATACATATTTTCTGCCACCAATCTAGTTGTACCAAATAAATCAATATGCAAGATTTGAGTTTAGTAGTAGAAACAATATTTTTTATTTTGATAGATGAACGAGTTTTTTTTCCTAATGACATGCATCACAAATTTGATCTTTTGAAAAATCTAGTTTTGGAATACCAATGACAATATCATGTTTGGAAAGTTTTTGAATAGTATGCATACTAGAATGGCCAAGTTTTCTATTCCATAATCGTGGATCATCAATCATAGAGTCTAGAAAAATTTGATTACCAAGACTATCTATGTTATTGATAGTATAGACATTCATGTCTCTATTTCATAAAGAATAACTTTAACCGATTTGTCTTCAATAAACCAACCATGTTTTTTAAGACAAACCTCATAGTCATTGTGACATAGTTTACTGATATTGAGAAGGTTGTAACCAAGTTCATCAACTAGGTACACTTCGTCTACATCACATGTAGAGTTGAGGGGAACTCTTCCAACTCCAATTACATTCCCTTTTGATATGTCTCCAAAAGTGGTTGTTCCTCCATCTAGATTGGTGACAATCTTGAACAGTTGTTTGCCACCAGTCGTATGTCTGGAACACACGCTATTATGGTACAATTTTCCTTTTCTATTCTTCTTGCGTTGTTCTTGCAAAAAAAGAGAAATTACTAAAGGGCTTGGGTTGCCACATCCGTATCCTGTTAATCTTAAACCTGCAATGGTTAGAGGAATGACCGAGTTTTCCGCAGTAAAAACAGGAGGGGTTATTAGACTTTTCAGAGACTTTTTATCCTTTGATTTAATCCTGCAATGGTTAAAATTGTGCCAATTTTTGCCAAAATAAGTACATGCAGAAAGATTTCTAGTTCTAGTCGGAGATTTATGAGGAGAAAAATTATTTGATCTAGCTGGACTATGGCTGCTGAATTTTCACAATCCATTCAGTTGAAGTTGAAGTTCATTAACTTCATCTTGAATCATATCTCTCTCAATTTAACATACTTGAAACTTCAAAGCCAGTCTTTCACTTCTTTTTGGATTTTTCAAAGGTCATTCAGAACTTTCCCAATATCTGTAAGAGCAAAAATTCTTGGATTTTTCAAAGGTTATTCAGAACTTTCCCAATACATCCTTCATTTGAAACAGTTCATAGTCTCGAACTAAGAGATTGATCCTTGTTTCTTTCTCTTTGTTGATTCCTTCATATGTGACGTCTATCTTATCCCACATTTTCTTAATCGCTTTTCATATTCTTCTCTATTAATAGCATTGTACAACTCATTTCTTGCCTTAGAATTTACTTGAATAACATCTTATTGTTCTTCAATAATCTAAGTAAAGAGAATCAGATGATACTATGATTTGACTGTTGTCATTCTTCTTTGGCAAATTGGAAGATTTCCCTTTTTGATCATGGGCAAAACATTAATATCAAATGACATAGTGCAGGCCTCCATGCGCACTTTCCAATGACAGAAGTGCTGACCATTAGAGTAAGGGGGGCGCACATGAGAAGTTCCTTTTTGAAATAGTGCTCCAACGACTGTATTTGATCCCATGATCTTTTTCTCGTATGTTGTTAAGCAACGTTCGTGAGTCTTGCTATGATACCAATTGAAAATGCAAGAGGGGGTGAATTGTAATTAATTTAAAAACTCACTCGACCTAGAAGAGAATTAGTTGACTTTACTATATCAGCATGTTTGATTAGCGAAGAAAATAAATTGCAAGGAATTTAAAAGCTGAGAACACATGAGTTTTATACTGGTTCAATACTGGTGTGGTACCTACATCCAGTTCCCTTGGGTCACAAAGGTTCTCTTAGATCTTTAATAGCTGGTTACAGTAGAAAATGTTTTATGGATCGTTTACCATCAACGACTTTCAACAACAATGTTTTATAAACATGACACAACTCTTGTTTTCCTTCCTACCACTATCTATGTTTTGAGATACTAGTAAACATAGGAATACAGTGTTTGTGCTATGAACTAGGAAGACATAGAAAATAGTGGTAAGTTGTGTAATTACATTCTTGATTCTCCCATTCTTCTTATATGAGAGTGTTGAGTAGCTGTTGAAGATTGACCCTTGATTGAGGCACAACATATTCTAAGAATTTTGACACAAGGGGTGCCTCCGAATCCTGCTCAAGAGACGGGCTAGATTCATTTACGTCCTTCCTTTTCGTATTCATAATCAAGGGAGTGATTTATGGCTTGACTTGATAGATCAATATTTATAATCTCCATATTCCATATCAATCCTTAAAGTAGGGAATGTCTTTCTATAGTGATTGCAGTTCATCTTGTTTCCATTTTGATGGCGTTGACATCCTTTGATTTAACATTGTCCTTGCCACATTTGATCTTGTTCCCTTTCTGATATCTTTAACAAATTGTCTTCCTTTGATTTATTACTACCCTCTTAATTTCTTGCAATTAAATAGATAAAGTGAGATTTGCACTATTGTCATCATTGAAACATAGGTGTAACACTTACTGGGTACCGCTATGGTGTACTCATGCTACGCTTCTTTATATTTTTGTGTAGATCCAGGTACTTATGATCAAACTGATTGAATATTATGTTTGCGCTGTTGGAGACTTCAAGTCATACTTGTTCGACGTTCGCAGACCCCGAAGTCACCTTCTGATGTATTTATTTCCATTATCTCCTATTATTCCAGAATAAGTATGTACTCCTTATTTATAGTCACTCTTAGAAAGGCTTGTGACGTGTACTACCTGTTTTGGGATTATGTAAGTGAAGTTGGTTTGACTATGTTGTTACGGAAATTATTTAAATTATTGTAGTTAATTTTGTTAAATTCTATTAGTGAGTAGTATGTGTTAGGCATACCTAGTCTTAGATACTAGGTGCCATCATGACTTTATTGGAGGGATTTTTGGGACGTGACAAGTGGTATCAGAGCTCTAGGTTCATAGTTACTACGTGTCACAAGTATGTTTAGTAGAGTCTTGTAGATCGGTACGAAGACGTCAGTATTTACCTTTGAGAGGCTATGAAAACTATTAGGATTGTGCAGCATTGATTCTGCTTAAAACATTTATCTCATATTCCTTTGCATCCACTAGTGTATGATATTGCGCATATAGTATCAGCTGTGCACCGACGATTCGTGATGTTGTGGATGGGATGCGACGGAGCCAGGGATGCTCTAACATTGTCTTAATATGTCATCCAGATTAAGGATACGGAGGTATTGAGATATCATTATGTTGTTCACATGGGGTGAAACAGTGTTTACCCTTAAAATCGTATAACAATTAAACTTATAAGTGGTTTTAAGGACACGTGATTTCATCTAATAACAATTACTAAATATGATGATTAATAATAGAAATCAACAGTAAAGTAAAGCAAACCAATATTGAAAATGCAATTTGGTGCTCGAGATTGACCACCCTCGAACCAAATGAGAGTGTATTAAAAAGTATGAATTGAACTGAACAAGAAGAGAATTTAAGAGAGAACAATGTTATATTGTGCTGATATGCGAGAATTGGATGGTTACAAATGATTAGAACATCTCTTTATATAGTAGAGGAATTGTACTTATGGTATACTTCTAATTACAGAAGGAAATCCCATGATTAGCTAGGTAACTGTTCATGATTTGATATGTTCCAAGATTTCTTCCATGATATCCGACCAGCCACGGATATCTCACTTTTTCGTTATAAGCTATCTTTGGTATTGCTCGATGTCTATCCCGTTTGATCTCGATCGTCACTGATCTCGATCCCTATTGGTACATTAAATCCTGAGCTCGGTACCGTATCCTCATGTCACGGCCTGATATAACATAGGGTCAGTCCACGATATTTCATCCTAGCCTCGGTTAACCAATAAAATCGGGTGAGCCCAGTTTTAACCGTATATAGATAGTCCCCTCATTTTTTGGAGTGTAATGACAAGAAACCAATTGAGTCTTAGACCTTTACCCTAATTTGTCATAACGTCACCGTCACAATTGATCGAAATGTCTCGTCGGTACGGTTCCCCAGGTATTTAATGTTTGTCAGTTGATGGTCGGCCAGTAGTAGTTTTAACCATCTGCGTGAAAACCCATAAATAGGCCTCTTTTCCATTGATTCAAACTTTACTTTCAATTTATTTTGCTCTAGTCTTCAAAGCTCTCTACATACTTCCTGTTTTTCATCTGCAAATCTCCAAGTTTCATCATTAATCCCTTCTTAAAGCACCAAATATCATCATCTTCATACTTCTTTGACCCCACAATCAAATGGAAAAAACGACAAAGTCAGTGCCACAAAAAGAAGTTTCTTCATCATCCGGGCCAGCCGGCGAGAAAATACAGGTGGAGCCACGCCCTGAGGAGTACGTTCCCAGGGGTTGCGTCATCAGTTCCGACGTGGAAGGGTTTATAAGTGTTTACACTTATCCTTTCACGCTGGATCCACCGATCCAGTTATTGTTGGATTTCTACCGAAAATACCAAATAACCGTAGGACAAATCCACCCCGCCTTTTGGGGGATTGTTATTCTGCTCTAATTTATTGTGAGCAAAATCGAGGGTCTCCCTCTCACCCTCAATCACCTTATTAGGTTGTACAGCCCCCGACTCTACCGAGGTGAGGTAATAAAGCTCCACTGCCGGTTTACAAAGGAATTGAATTCGAGCCTAGATGAAGACAAGGATCGAGGCTAGATGGGTCAGTTCGTCCGAGTGAAGACCTCTAACCTGATTCCGTCTGAGAGCATGTTGTTTCTAGAGAAATGGAATATGAAACGTAAGTACGATTACACTATTAGATCCTATTTGTTATTTTTGGTTCTTCATTTTTTCTCATCGACATTATTTTTCATGGTGTTGCGGCCGCTTGGATGCCCGTGCAATCCCTAAACTCGAGAGATGGGTCAGGAGCCTAGCCTTGACTTCTAAGCGTGCATGGTAAGTCTTGTTCTCGTACCTACTTATCACCAAACTATTTTTCTGAGTTTACTCGATTTCCCTTTCTTTTGCAGATCTTGGGAAAGACGCGGCCATGAGGCCCCCATCTGGTGAAGAAGAAATCCCGCTCCCGTCCCGAAGACGGCTAAGAGAGAAAAATAAAGAGGACATCGACCTCCGAGGGGCCGAAGCCTAATAAGAGGGTGGCTCGTAAGCCAACACAAAACGTCATTCATGTATCTATGGATTCAGCTAATCTCCTAAGGGAGGAAGAATAAGAAGATGAAAAAAGGGATGACTCTGTTCTAGTGGCTCGAGTACGAACTAAAACTGAGGGTCAAAAGGCCACCAGATCGGTTGAAGCTGAAATTATGCTGCCTCGGTCTGACCGCACCCAAGAGGGGGATTCATTCGGAATCCTTGAGTCAAATAGAGCCGAAGGTTCCTCACCTCGGGTTGAGAAGGGGACTAAAAATGCTAATGAGTCCGGTCCCGAGAATCCTTGTGATGAAGACAATTCCCTAAGATATCCACTTAGGGTAATAGAAGTTGGAGATCCCCGTCACTTCCTTCATTTTCCGTAGGTGCGAAGTTATGGCCGAACCTACGAAGCCGCAGGTGTGTAATTGGTCCATTAAGTGGGATTCCGCAGGTGCGCACCTTGGACTGCAGGTGCGATTAAGTGTCTGTGGGTGCGGAAATGCTGGCAGAAACAGTATAAAAAGGGGCCTTCGTGAAATTTGCCTCATTCCACCATTTTTCATGCTGGAGGAGCTCTTTGAAGGCAATTTGAAGAAAGGAATTTCTGGTTCTTTAGTGAAGGTAAGTTCTCGGGTTATTAACATCATTTCTATGCTATTTTGTTCGGATTAGGCTTGAAAATTTGAGGATTTAAGAAGGAAAAGGTTGGGAAGAAGGGGTGGAGAATTGGAATTTTCTTTTGAGGTTTTGGGGAGACAATTGTGATCTGATTGTGATGATTTTGGTATGAGTAGAATCATGGGGGGACGAGGTTTCTATTGATGTAAAAATTATCGAATTCCGAAACGTGGGTTTGGGGCTCGGGTTTGGCCGAATTTCGAGATTCTTGTACAATTTGGTAATTTTTTATTGGGTTGTGTTCCTTTGGTATATATTAATGATATTAAACTGGTTTTGGCGAGATTCAGAGCAATCGGGAGCCAATTTGAGGGGCAAGAGCATAACGGGCTAGAATTATGTCCTGGTAGAGGTAAGTAATGGTTATAAATCTTGTCCTGAGAGTATGGAACTCCGGACTACATATTTCTCACTGATTTTAGAATGACGCACATGTCGGATGACGAGTATGTGGCGTGTAATGATTCTTGGATTGGACTAGGTCCTCTCCACGGCAACTAATGAGTTGCATATTTTAATCAAAACGTTATGTTAAATTATATTCTAAAGATTGTTGAAATATTTGGGCAACAAGCTGTGTTTGTGGCCTCGTGTCAGTCTGTTTAGACCCCTCGGGGGATTTTTATTACTATTTTTTCTCAGTATTTGTTGATGATTTCACTCAGCCACATTGTGCTTACTGTTTTCGGAACTCATCCTGATTTACACTACTTTGAGATTTAAAATGATGTTTTGGGTCGAGTACCCTGTTTTACTAATTCGCCCGAGGGGCGTTTTGAGTGGTTCTGCTGAGTGAGGTCGAGGGCCTGATTGTGAGGTGCTGAGTGATATTAGTGTCATCATCCCCGTTCGCCCTCCATGAACATGTCGTGACGACACCTAGTACCTATAACTAGGTAACCCTAGCAATGCCGAATAACAACATAATTTGCGGAATAATTAAGTAAAAGAAAGCTGAACAATTGAAGAGGAAGACTGTATATAAATGCCACTTGGCATATACAACCCAAAATAGTACAGAAGTCTATAACATCACCCCAAAACCCGGAAACTCACGGGAACCACAGGCTAACAGAATATAATACACTGTTTTAACTCCAGAATGTCTATACAACTGTAAGGAAGGATAAACTTTTCACAAAAAGCTGAAATAAGATAGAGACTCCTAGTCTGCGGACGCGGCAGATGTACCTCGAAGTCTCTATTGTATCTCTCAAACTCGGGGATAGTGCGCCTAAGTGGAGGTACCTGGATCTGCACATGAAAAACATGTGCAGGAATGGGCATGAGTACACCACAGCGGTACTCAGTAAGTGCCAAGCCTAACCTCGGTCGGGTAGTCACGACGAAGGTCAGGGCCCTACTGAGGTTAAACAATATAATAGGAATTTACAGTATGAAAGACAGAGAGAAATAATGAATACACTCATGAAATAAGACAGGTCGGACAAGGAAATGACAACCACAAGAATAGAGTAAACGCGGATTATGAATAGCTTGATAACAAAGGTAACAATGAGGATCTTCCAGGATACCGTCCTGTAGTCCTTTTCTCAACGGTATAGTGGATCTCCCGGGATACCGTCCCGCAGTCCATCATATGTATATTTGAAGGATCTCCTGGGATACCGTCCCGTAATACATCATATGTATATCCGAAGGATCTCCCGGGATACTGTCCTGTAGTCCATCATATCCCTGTGCAGGGGGGGGGGAGGATCTCCTGGGATACCGTCCCTTAGTCCCAAAGTAAATATGCGGGGGATCTCACGGGATACCATCCCGTAGTCCAAAGTAAATGTGTAGGGGGATCTCACGGGATACCGTCCCGTAGTCCAAAGTAAATATGCAGGGGGATCTCACGGGATACCGTCTCGTAGTCCAAAGTAAATGTGCAGGGGATTTCGCGGGATACCGTCCCGTAGTCCAAAGTAAATATGCAGGGGGATCTCACGGGATACCGTCTCGTAGTCCAAAGTAAATGTGCAGGGGATTTCACGGGATACCGTCCCGTAGTCCAAAGTAAATGTGCAGGGGGATATCACGGGATACCGTCCCCTAGTCCAAAGTAAATGTGCAGGGGGGTCTCAAGGGATACCGTCATGTAGTCCCAAAGTAAATACGCAGCCACAACAAGAAGATATTCAAAAATAGAGTACAAAAATACAAGGCAACAAGTAGTTCTAGCCTATCATGCTTCACGTAGTACAATTAAAGCAGCTTAAGCAAATAGGCAATTTAGGGCAACCAGGCATGCTATTCTAAGCTAACATAGACTATAATTGCAAATAGAATAAATCAGGTAAGAAAGAAACTCAGTCTAAATATTTAAAGTAAAATCAGATTTTCAACAATTAGCACAAGTACGCGCTCGTCACCTCACGTACAAGGCATTCAATTACCAAATATCAAATCCTAAGGGGAAAGGTCCCAAAAAAGGTTAGACAAGCCACTTACCTCGAACCAGCTCAAAATGAACTCAAAACCACACGTTTTCCATGAGTATCCGACTCCAGATGGCCCAAATCTATATAATTCAATTACATATCGTAAATAACATCTCAAGAAACTGATTCTACTATTTAATACAAAGCTAAGGCGGGAAATCAGGTAAAATGACCAAAATTCCCCTCGGACCCACGTCTCGGAATCGGGTAAAAGTTATATTTTCCGGAAACCCATTCACTCACGGACTCATTCAACCAGAAACAATCGAAATCCGATGCCAAAAGCCCATAAATTTTCAGAATTTTGGATTGGAAAAAATCACATCACTTCCCTATGGTTTTCCCCCCAATTTTGATAATTAAACTAAACAAACAACGGGAATTAATGGTCTAACAATAAATTAGGATTAGAAAATGTAACCTATGATCCTTCTCTTCAAAACCCACAGAAAATCGCCACTTCTTGAGCCCTTACCCGATTTTTAGAATAATGAGATGAACTCTCAGATTTTTGGAATAAAATACCCAAGAAATCCGCACTTGCGTACTCGATCACCGCACCCACGGTACCGCACCTACAGAAAAAGCATCGCAGGTGCGGAAAGCACTTAAGTTACACTGGGGCCGCACCTGCTGTCGTTTGATCGCGCCTGTGACCACTGGTCAAATCTCCTCTCTATCGCAACTGCGATCAACCCCATGCGCCTGCGAGTTCGCACCTGGGGAGAAACCATCGCAGGTGCGAAGACACCAGAAGAGGTCTGGTTCAGCAGCAAAATTCCAAATTTTCACCTGTTAAGCATCCGAAATGACCCCGAGACCCCCGGGGCCTCAACCAAAACCACCAACCAACCTTAACAACTTATTTTAACTAGGTTGAGCCTTAAAAACATGTCTCATAACATCAAAATACTCAAATATGCATAGATTCAAGCCTAAGAACTTAGGAATTTCCAAGAATTCACATCCGACGCTGAAACACGTCTAAACTTATCCGAATGACCTCAAATTTTGCACACACATCCCAAATGACATGACGGAACTACTGCAAATTCCGGAATTCCATTCCAGCCCTCGAATAAAAAATTCACTATCGGACCGGAATGTCAAAAAATTCAAACTTCGGCATTTCAATCCTAAATGAGCTACGAACTTCCAAAATACATTCCGAACACGCTCCCAACCCCGAAATCACCTAACGGAGCTAACGGAACCATCAGATTTCCATTCTGAGGCCGTCTTCACACTGCTCCGACTATGGGCAACTTTCCAACACTTAAGATCTCATTTAGGGACTAAATGTCCCAAAACTCTCCGAAATTCAAAACCGAATGTCCTGGCAATTGAATTAAGAAGAAATAGACTTGGGGAAGACAGTTAACAGGGGATCGGGCCGTTAATTCTTAAGACGACCGTCCGGGTCGTCACATCCTCCTACACTTAAACATTCATTCGTCCTCGAACGATCATAAAGACATACCTGAAGTAGTGAAAAGATGAGGGTAACTGCTGCACATATCCTGTTCGGTCTCCCAGGTCATCTCCTCGGCCGGCTGACCTCGCCACTAAACCTTTACTGAAACACTATTCTTCGACCTGAGCTTCCTGACCTGCCTATCCAATATAGCTACAGGCTCCTCAACGTATGATAGATCCTTGTCCAATTGGACTGAGCTGAAATCTAAGACATGGGATGGGTCACCGTGATACCTCCTGAGCATCGAAACATGAAATACTGGATGAACTCTTTCCAAGCTGGGAGGTAAGGCAATCTCATACGCAACCTCCCCAACACGTCTCAATATCTCAAAAGGGCCAATAAACCTTGGACTTAACTTCCCTTTCTTCCAAAACTCATAAAGCCCTTCATAGGCGAAACCCGAAGCAGAACCCGCTCTCCGACCATATATGAAACATCACGAACCTTCCAGTCCGCGTAACTCTTCTGTCTGGACTGGTATGTATGGAGTCTAGCCTGTTTTTGTTGTGTTCATTCAGTTGGTTTGGGTCCGGAGTGGTTAGGGTGATAATTTAGGCATTTAGTCTCTTAAAGTAGCCTAATAGTTAAGAAAGTCAACTGAGAGTTGACTTATTGGTGAACGACCTCGGAATGTGGATTTTATGGCTCGGATAGCTTTGTTAGGTGATTTGGGACTTTGGAGTGTGTTCATAATATTTTTGTGATGTCCTGTGTAGAATTAGGCTTGAATTGGCGATAGTTAATTTTTGGCAATTTCCGGTCGGCAGTGGGAAATAAGCTATCGAGGACGGAATGGAATTCCGGAAGTTGGAGCAGGTTTGTAATGTCATTTTGGATATGTCTGCAAAATTTCAGGTCAATCGGAGGTGTTTTGGTTGGTTTCGGCGTAGTTGAGAAATTTGGAAGTTTCAAGACTCATAGGCTTGAATTTGATGTAATTTTGGTGTTTTCATGTTGTTTTTGGTGTTTCGAAGTCTTGACTAAGTTGGAATAATTCTGTGGGGTGTGTTGGTATGTTTGGTTGGGGTCCCGAGGGGCTCGGGATTGATTTCGGATGGTTGCCGGGGTTTTGAACTTGGAAATTTGCAGAAAATAGTTGCTGGTGTAAGGGTCTGGTGTTGGCCGCACCTGCGAATGGGTAGCTGCAGGTGCGATGGGCCATGCGCAGGTGTGAAAAGAGGCTAGGCAGGGGTATTTCCGCAGGTGTGAGTTATGGCCGCACCTGCGAAGCCGCAGGTACAGAGGATTGGCCGCAGGTGCGAAATTGGTCCGGTAAGTAGGATTCCGCAGGTGCGCACCTGGGACCGCATGTGCGGGTCTGCAGGTGCGACTAAGTGTCAGCAGGTGTGGAAATGCTGGCAGAAGTAGTATAAAAAGAGGCCTCCGTGAAATTTTCCTCATTCCACAATTTTTGCATGCAGGAGGAGCTCTTTGAAGGCAATTTGAAGAAGGAAATTCTTAGTTCTTCAGTGAAGGTAAGTTCTCGGGTTATTAGCATTGTTTCTATACTATTTTGTTCGGATTAGGCTTTCAAAATTTGAGGGTTTAAGTAGGAAAAGGTTGGGAAGAAGGGGTGGAGAATTGGAATTTTCTTTTGAGGTTTTGGGTAGGCAATTGTGATCCGATTGTGATGATTTTGGTATGAGTAGAATCGTGGGTGGACGAGGTTTCTAGTGATGTAAAACTTATCGAATTTCGAGATATGAGCCCGGGGCTCGGGTTTGGCCAAATTTCGAGATTCTTGTATAATGTAGTTTTTTATTGGGTTGTGTTCCTTTGGTATATATTGATGGTATTAAACAGTTTTTGGCTAGATTTGGAGCAGCGGGAGCCAATTTGAGGGGCAAGGGCATAGCGGACTAGTATTGTGGCCCGGTAGAGGCAAGTAATGGTTATAAATCTTGTCCTGAGGGTATGGGACCCCGGACTACATATTTCTCACTGATTTTAGAATGGCGCACATATCGGATGACGAATATGTGGCGCATACTGATTTTTGGATTGGACTAGATCCTCTTCCAGGAAACTAATGAGTTGCATATTTTAATCAAAACCTTGTGTTAAATTATATTCTAAAGATTATTGAAATATTTGGGCTATAAGCCGTGTTTAGGGCCTCGTGCCGATCTGCTTAGACCCCTTGGGGGTTTTTACTGTTATTTTTCCTTACTATTTGTTGATGATTTCACTCAGCCACATTTTGCTTACTGTTTTCGAAACTCAGCCTAATTTACACTTCTTTGAGATTTAAAATGATGTTTTGGGTCGAGTACCCTCTTTTACTGATTCGCTCGAGGGTTTTTTTGAGTGGTTGTGCTGAGTGTGGTCGAGGGCCTGATTATGAGGTGCTGAGTGATGGTGAGGTGCTGAGTGATATTAGCGCTTGGGCTGAAGGATCCCCTTCGGAGTCTGTACACACCCCTAGTGAGCGCATAGAGCGCCGAGTGCCGAGTAACGAGTGATTGAACCTCGCCAACATTTTTAGGAAGAGGGCAGCGCACAAGAAGGAGTGGTTGGGAGGCTGTTGAGGAGGGTTTTGACTCGTGGGGTTTACCATACTGATGACTTTGTAATAAATACTAATTCGACATAATATGAGAAGGGTTGTTGGTTCGGACAAATGGTCTGTGTTTGGTTAAAACCATGTGATGTGAAGCCACTTTGAGCCTGGATATTGACTGAACACCTCAAAGTTAGAATCCAGCCTGCTTACAAAAAGAAGTCAGAATCCAGGCTAGATTGTTGTCTGCCAGTCTGCGTGCAGATGTAGGGCTTTTGGCCCCAAGGGCATGTGTCATTAACGAAGTTACCTTTTCTATATTGTCCTACACACGCCCTCTGTCGTTAACTAAGTTACTGCAGTGGAAGGATTGCAGTGACCCCCTTGCCTATTGTAATGGAGCTAACAAACTCACTTTTGTTCTTTCTTTCTTTTGTACTATTTGCATCTACTTGATGCCATTAATGCACTTCATCTAAAAAAAGGATTGTAGTGACCTCCTTGAAATGCAATTTCCACTTAATAACGGTAGAATCCTTGATAAATTGACTTAAATAAGCAATGTAGTATTGTAAGTGGCTGAGATTTAACCCTTTTGTAGCTCCAGTTCATGTATTATGTTCTCTTGTTAGGGTCGCCACCTTAGGGTTGAAGCTTTAAGTAAATTCTACACAGTAGTCTTAATGATTCTCTTGACATAAAAATAATTATCTAGAAACAACAAA
>MDKI01219362.1:0-33570 GCA_005239505.1 Nicotiana paniculata
AATAAGTGATTAGAACATTTATTTCCAGTCCTTCAACCAAACAAGGGAAATAAGTGATTAGAACATTTATTTCCAGTCCTTCATACCAAACATACCCTATATGTGGAAATTTGACTACGAGGTTCTATAATAGAATTCCTTCACCCCACAATCAATCTCAAACAACAATCTACCCATGATTTTCCAACAACCTTCATATCACCTTCTTCGATACATACATCCCCCAACAACACAACCCCAAATCAAGAACCACACCGTACATTCTTCTTATACACCCCAACTTTCGAATTAAAGGGCTTAGGCTTTCGATCACCATCCCATAAACTCCAAAACAGTAAAACAATACTCATGAAGGCATGATAGGATATTGCCTGTGAGCTAGGGATAAGGTCTTATCTCTTTAGTAGAAGACTTGCGAGCTTTCCTTCTTGAATTACCATGATTTGATCAAGAATTTGAAGAGTAGAAATGTCGGGGTTTCTCCCTCTCTCTCTAAGTTACTCCCCTCACTCTAAGATGTCCGCTTATGCTTTCCAAGATGACCCAAAATGCCTTTTATTAAAATGGGGGCGAGTTAGAAAATTCTAGTAAATGATGACCATGATGCCCTTTTATTAAAATGGGATCGAGTTAGAAAATCTAATAAATGACCCTCCGAACAAAATCCGTGATCACAAAATGTGCCGTAGAAGGGATGTGCGGTTAGTGAAATGATCTCCAAAATTTGGGTTGGCCTGTTCAAGTTTGCAATAGATTCTACGGACATAGATCGATTCCATGGTCTCAAATTGGAGTACAAAATCTCCTTCCAAAAGTTCTCATGCTGATATGCGGCGAATATGCAATTTGCGAAACGGATCTGCAGTCGCACATTAGTCCGCAAATTGTCCCTCAAAATCTAGCGTCTCCTGGTCCAATCCGTGATGGTTCTGCGGTCGCATAATGGATTGTTGCCATGTGTTCGTACGTGAAAATAAGCCATAAGTAAATTGATGAAAGCTCGGAAAGGATATGTTACATCCCGCATTTTCGTATGTTAAAGTTTCATCATAAGTTAATCGACGTAAGTTCGGGAATGAGATTATTTTGAGATTATAAGAATTAGGCCATTTCAATCAAGTGATAAGCAAATTTGTGAAGGTGAGAGGGTAAGAAAATCGAAGAAGATGAGTTTCGTCGAAGTTTGGGAATTTGGAATAAAATACGGTCCAAGCTATAATATCCGATATTTATGCACTATTACCATACAAGGTAACAATTACCATGATAGTGACGGGTATAAGGTGTGCTAAAAATGAGTAGTATTTTAAGTAATTTGAGATAATTCTTAATTATGTGGGTAATTGATTAATTATTGGATAGTGAAAAATTATTAAGTTAATTAAGAGATTAGTGATTAATTAATTATAATATTTGGATAAGATTAATTAATCCATTGTGGCAGCAATTGGAACAAGGATCAAGACCCAAATTATGACTCTTATATTACATAGCAAGGTGGCAATTTTTCAGAGAATTTAGTGGCCAAATCATCATGCCATGTAGGGCCCCACCTAAAGGCTTAAAAACCTTTCTAAACTCACTTTGGATCTCTACAAGGTGATGAAGGATGCTTCAGCAAGTTCATATATGAACTTATGTAATAGTAACATGAGTTATCCAACAATTCATATGAGATTGTGTCTTAAGCAACGTGAGGTTTTGCGATTCAAAGGGAGTATAGTGCAACCTTTCCCAAGAATATCGTACGGATTTTTTCTTACTCCAGGTATGTTAAGGCTAAGCGCTTCCTTCATTTTGGCATGATCACTTAATTACATGCGTTTGATAACGAGACATAAAGAGAAATTCATATTCCGGAATTTATGTATATTTTCCTAGTCTCGTAAGTTACAATATTCACCTTATCGGGACTTCATATTTAATTAGGTATTGTCTTATTCCAGTCAAGAAAGAAGAAATCCTATATATATACAGTATTGCAGTATTGTCATTACCATCGAGCTATAATCGATGGGCAGGCCCCTATTGGGCAGCCTCTGATCAGATGGTAAGTTATATACCGAGCCTACTGTGGCCGAACGCCTATGAGCAAGCCCAGTTGGCCAAGATATAGAGCCTAGTATGGCCGAGCGCCTATGAGTGAGCCTGCTACGGCAGAGCAGTTATATATATATATACCGAGCCTTATAAGTCCGGACTACTATTTTACTTACTATATTGAGAGAGTTGAGTCAGTATCAACAGGTGGGCATATCTTCATATTATTTTTGACTTCCAGTTACTTTCAGTTATTATATTATCAGTTCAGTTTCAGCTTTCAGTATATTGCCTTACATACTCGGTAAATTATTTCATACCGACGTCCCTTTTCTAGGAGCGCTGCATTTCATGCGTGCATGTTTAGACAAACAGACAGGTAGACCTCCTCATTAGGTGTTGCCCGAGTTCAGCTTGATCGGTAAGCTCCATGCCCTTCGGAGTTGCCGGGTCTAGAGCTTTATGTACCTCTTATGTATATATTTATATTTGTTATGAGTAGGTCGATGCCCTGTTCCGATCACAGTATATCCATCAGTAGAGGCTTGTAGACATATCCTGTCTGTTAGTGCAGTATGTTGGGCTTGTAGGTCCTTTATGTATACTTTGTTGGTTTTCCAGATGTAGTAGTTATGACGGCCTTGTCGGCCCAGCTTTATATTGATATTTAGTCAGCATTCATAATTGTCTTGCAATGTGGCCCATGGCTAAAGTATGACATTATATGTTCAGAGTCCCTTAGTCGCCAGTTGGTATGCAAGGAGAGGTGAGACACCGGGTGCCGGTTTCACCCCCAGGTTCCAGGCGTGACAAAAGTGGTATCAGAGCAGTTCTGTCCTAGGGAGTCTACAAGCCGTGTCTAGTAGAGTCTTATTTATGGGTGTGTTATGCACCACACTTATAAGCAGGAGGCTACAAGGCATTTAGGACTGTCACTCTTTCTTCCTACTCTAGATCGTGTGGTAGAGCTCAGTTGTAAGAACTCAATTTCCTAAACTCTATCTTATTCATAATAAGGCGATTCCTACATCTAAAAAGACAGTTGGTAAGAGATTGCATGTGGGTATGGAAGAGTTGAGTCAGAGGACTCGATTTTTCATGATGTTTATGATGAGTAAATGTAAGGTCTTCAGTAGATCATGTGTGTACTAAGGCATGTAAGCCTCTTGATAAGGAGCCTTAAGGCAAGAATATTTATCCACCCCTATGATGAAAGGCAATGAGTGATTTAGAATCTAGATACTAGTTTCAACAAGTAAAAGAAGCAAGGTGTAGAAGGGTACGAGGCACCCAGTTAATGAAGATTATCAGTATTTTCAACTCAGGCAGAGAAATATAAGCATTTTGAGTTACCTTCAACGGTAACAGAGGTATGTACAATCGGCCAAACCCATCTCAGTTATGACCTATGGGTGTTAACATATATGGTTTAAGAGAAGGACAGGATATCATGATCCCCTTGGGGTTAGAGTAACCCAAGATGATGGATGGATTGCTTACGTTAGTTGACATTTCCGAGGGATAATGCAAATGTGCTAATGGATCTCCTTGTGAGACACCCAGATGGTGCACTATAGAATAGTACAACTAGATATGAATACTGGAATGTCCAAAAAAAGGCACTGGAATCCTGAAAGGAATAAATATTACCTTAGTATGGCTCCCGTCCCTAGTAGAGCGATAATGCTAGACCACCCGAAGAGCCAATGAATGAAGCAAGGGGAGCTAAAAGCAAAAGAATATCTTGTTGAAGTTTTCAAAAGAAAGTGATAGGCAGAAATATTAGCAGGGAAATAAGAAGAGAGATGAGGAAACATTATGAGTAAGATGTGATACATGGATGACAACAGTGGAAAAAAAAATAAAAAATAAAATAAAATGACAGTATTACATAGTCTATAGTCAAGGGAAGGAAAAGATGAGAGGTGCCAATCCTGGAGACAACAAAAGAGTATAGGCCACAAAGTCATATCCTCATTTCAAGAAATAAGTTTGTGACTCTAACGTGATTACCAGAAAGGAAAAGTTAGACCCCAGAAATAATAGAAATCAGTATGGGCTGGTGAACAAGATAAACTAAACATGAATTATGGACTGAGTAATTTGATAACGGTCGACATCATAAGAATTTCAGATTTCGTCCCGACAATAATAGAATAGACAACAAAAGAAGATTCATGAGAAATTCAGAGAATGGTCATTCAGGAAGACGCTTCCCTAAAGCAAGCAATGTGAGCAAAGTTAAGCTTAAGGGACTATGTGTGCCAGTTATACTAGGTGTCACCCTCGTGAGTAAGGAGTTTTGTTATCCTTGGTACAGAATGATTACCGCAAGGGGAATAAGGGTCATTGATGATGTGAATAGACGCCAAAGATGAAGAAGTAAAACATCTATACGTAGATTATCATAGCACTAAATCTTAGTACTCCCCTAAAGGGGGGATATGAAGTGATATGACATTAAGTCAGAATTAAGCAGTTCTAGTAACTATGGAATGGTAAAGGAAGAATGCGATAGAAATGAGAAAGGGATGAGATTGCACTTATTCAAAGCCTACAAATATGCTGCGATTCCAGAACATTATGCAGACACGATGTCAAGGAGAGAAAGTAAGGGTTCCGGCCGGGATGTTTTTGATAAATAAGGGGCCAATGCGAGAGGTAAGTTAAGACAAGAAATAACCCAAGAATGATTACGCGGAATACTGATATGAGAATGGGCCAACGAGTAGTCATTAGTTGATTCAGGAAAAGCCTAGTTATGTCTAGACAAGAGGATACAAATAAATCAACAGATCATGCAAGATAAACATAGTGAACCCCAACACGAGGCATTCAGTCTCGCAGATATGACATCGTAACCTTGAGAAATATTACGATAGAAGTTGGGGTAGTAAAGGTACCGTATAAGGGTTACAAAGATAAAAGAGAGCGCTATTGGGAAGACAATCAAAATATCAGCTCAGAAGCAACCCTACAAGCACAAGGGCATGAAGGTAAGTAAGTAAGGATAATTACAAGTAAGAAAGAACATAAACGATGTAATAAGCTCGCATACTTACAAGAACCAGAGGTCCTCCCTAAGTACTACAATGAAAGACTAGCTGAATAAATTAGGAAGAAGGCCTCAACCTAAGCACAATGACCTGAAAAGGTAATAGACTTATAACAACACTCTCACAACAACATTGTACACACTCCATAAGAAAGTGGAACCTACGTGGCTAATGAACGGGAAGTAAAAATCAAAACTAATATTCGAGATCATATGAGTTGCGCAAAAATTCTGGCATGCGTGGGAACTAAGATAAGTTAAGTATGCAGACAACAAGGGGCAGAAAGATCAGGAAGAGTAATAGCTTATGTTTAAAGAAAGCTGAGATGAAACGAAAGGAATTATTCGATCAATGATCCGGAGTTAGTTACGAACGCACTTAAGATTTTGGAGTGTTATCTATCCAGCATATAGGTTGACACTCATGCAGTCGTAGAAGACTCCAGTATAAGTTAAGAGAAAGAATTGAGTCCAGGTCATAGACAAAGGATTGAATTGTTAAAGGATTGTATCATGGATATTCCATAGCGCCCATGAAAGGCTAAAAGTAATAACTACACCATGTGCCGCAGATCGAAATATAGCTTAAGCCTACATAAAGGTTGATCAGAGGAAAGAGGAAACTAAAAAGTTACATCAACTAAGTAAATCAGGAGTTTGGTTATTAAACCCAGAAAATTATGGACATAGCGATTGAGAACATTGCAGGATCACTCTTAATATCAGAGGTACACGAGAGAAAGTACAACAACCATATTCTATAATGGACCTACGATAAAGCCAGTTAGAAGAAGTACCGGCCTCATAAGAAGTCAGTATAAAGCTCCCACCAGATTGTATATGCACCAGAGGTGCAAGTATTATAATAGAGATTCAAGTTGTGGATGTGAATTATACTTATGTGGAAGGGAGGTCATGAACGAGATAGAAGATGTGAGGCAAGAATTTAAGGTAAGTAAGGTACAGGTGAACAACGTACAAGATACTCAAATGCAGAGGGTTATGAATAGTCCATACTTCGGATAGAAGGCTAGAAGCATGGGGATTCAGTATCCAGGAATGATAGAGGCATCGTCAGTAGCAAATCTTCCAGCCTATGATTTCTAGGTACCGAAAGATCTAGCCAAGAGAGTAAAGAATAGTTAGAGATGATGTAATATCTCACTTGATGTTTCAGAATAGCACAAGGAAATCTATGTTGCAAGCAAGTTGAAAGAAGGTTGCGAGTATAAATAGATATGTATAGATCGCAAGCTAAAGTATAATAAAACGATAAGGTCTTATGATAGGATTAAGGATAAGAAAGGGCGAGTGAAGAGGTGACAAGAAATATATAAGTCCTCAGGATTAAGCCCATGAAAACAAGAGAGATAATGGTTTCTCTAAGTTATAGAAAACTCAGTATAGCCTGAATGAACTCAAAGGTGTCTAAGGCTAGTAGCATTTAGAAGAGATGGAATGCTACCCTAGTAGTAGAATGAGGGTATAATTGTGATAGATGAAGGATGACGTTTAGGCCTTCGATTGAGTATTGATTTCATGAATTGTACAGGATTAAAATACCCATGTAAGGTAAATCACATTGGGATACTATGATATTATGGAAGCATGGTATCTCCCCTAGGTGGATCAATCTAATCACTTCAGATGTTCCCCAATGATACGTAATTCCTAGTGACAATATATTATGTAAGAAGTTTCAAGTTCTTAATGGAAGATTGTAGATCAAAATTGAGGTAAATCGACAATGGATGGATAAAAGATACAAAGTACGAGATGAGATTAGGCCATCAGTCTTAAGATGAACAGTAATTAATAAGCATTAAAAAACTTAGCTTTATGCATACAGGATAAGCAACGAGAGTAACCTGGAGTTTGGTCGCAGACCTCAGTAACAATAAATCGAAGTAAGAGTTATGGTATAGTATGGCCTACTTAGATGTAGTAAACTAATGATGCCCAGAGAGACAACTTGACATAATTTTGTAGATGTTCACAAAGTGAGGCCTAGAGATTGGCTAAGAGCTGGAGAAAAGAGGAGAGAAGCGTCGGATAGGCGCACATACAAGGTTAGAGTCGTACAGGTTGCATGATAGAAGCTAGCAATAGTTACGAGATATGAAGGATTCCGACTACAAGTCGTGGTGTGAGAAAGAGGCCTAAAGGGGGGAATGCCTTGGCCTTTGGATTTATTCACAGAACAATTGCCTAGATGGGAAGGAGAGTACTAAAGTATACGGTAGGCATAGGTTATGAAAATGATAATTGCATCAGTCAACATTCGAGGAAGAATGTTCTAAAGGGGGGAATGATGTGTACATGTGTTCGTACGTGAAAATACGCCATAAGTAAATTGAATATAGCTAGGAAAGGAGATGTTACATCACGCATTTTTGTACGTTAAAATTTCATCGTAAGTTAATCGACGTAAGTTCATGAATGAGATTATTTTGAGATTATAAGGATTATGCTATTTCAAGCAAGTGATAAGTAAATTCGTGAAGGTGAGAGGGTAAGCAAATCGAAGAAGATGAGTTTTGTCAATGTTTGGGAATTTGGGATAAAATACGGTCCAAACTATAATACCCGGTATTTATGCACTAGTACCATAAAGGGTAACACATGACCATGATAGTGACGGGTATAAGGTGTGCTAAAAATGAGTAGTATTTTAAATAATTTGAGATAATTATTAATTATGTGGGTAATTGGTTAAGTATTAGATAGTGGGAGATTATTAAGTTAATCAAGAGATTGATGGTTAATTAATTATAATATTTGGATAAGATTAATTAAGCCAATGTGGAAGAAATTGGAACAAGGATCAAGAACCAAATTATGGCTCTTATATTACACAGCAAGGTGGCACTTTTTAAGAGAATTTAGTGGCCAAATCATCATGCCATGTGGGGCCCACACCTAAAGGCTTAAAAACCTTTCTAAACTCACTTTGGATCTCTACAAGGTGATCAAGGATGCTTCAGCAAGTTCATATAAGAACTTACGTAATAGTAACGTGACTTATCCAACAATTAATACGAGTTTGTGTCTTAAGCAACGTGAGGTTTTGAGATTCTAAGGGAGTACAGTTCAACCTTTCCCAAGAATATCATATGGTGTTTTTCCTACTCCAGGTATGTTAAGGCTAAGCCGTTCCTTCATTTTGGCATGATCACTTAATTACATGCATTTGATAACGAGACATAAAGAGAAATTCATATTCCAGAATTTATGTATATTTTTCTAGTCTCGTAAGTTACAATATTCTCCTTATCGGAACTTCATATTCAATTGAGTATTATCTTGTTCCTGTCAAGAGAGAAGAGAGCCTATATATATATATATATATATAATATTATAGTGTTTACATTACCATAGAGCTATAATCGATGGGCAGGCCTCTATTGGAAACCTCTGATTAGATGGTAAGTTATATACTGAGCCTACTGTGGCCGAGCGCCTATGAGAGAGCCCAGTTGGACAATATACATAGCCTAGTATGGCCGAGCTCCTATGAGCGAGCCTATTATGGCAAAGCAGTTTTATATATATATATATATATGTATATATATACCGAGCCTTATAAGGCCGGACAACTATTTTATTTACTATATTGAGAGAGTTGAGTCAGTATCAACAGGTGAGCATATCTTCAGATTATCTTTGACTTCCAGTTACTTTCAGTTATTATATTATCAGTTCAGTTTCAACTTTCAGTATATTTCCTTATATACTCGATACATTATTTCTTACTGACGTCCCTTTTCTAGGGCTGCTACATTTCATGCGTGCAGGTTCAGCAGACAAACGGGTAGACCTCCTCATTAGATGTTGCCCGAGTTCAGCTTGATCGGTAAGCTCCATGCCCTTCGGGGTTCGGGTCTAGAGCTTTATGTATATCTTATGTATATATGTATACATGTTATGAGTAGGTTGGGGCCCTGTTCCGAACACAGTATATCCATCAGTAGAGGCTTGTAGACATATCCTGTCAGTTAGTGCAGTATGTTGGGTTTGTAGGTCTTTTATGTATACTTTGTTGGTTTTCCAGCTGTAGTAGTTATGACGGCCTTGTCGACCTAGCTTTATATTGATGTTTAGTCAGCATTCGCAATTGTCTTGCAATGTGGACCATGGCCAAAGTATGACATTATATGTTCAGAGTCCCTTAGTCGCCAGTTGGTATGCAAGGATATGTGAGGCACCGGGTGACGGTCTCGCCCCCCAGGTTTGGGGTGTGACATGGACCGTAGAAACACCATATTCTGCAAAGTTTTTACCAACTCCACAATGCATCACACAACCCAAAAAAGTCTTTCTCGTCGCGAAAAATTCTCTACAACCTTCCAAACACACGTTAGCTAACTTGGGTGCCATAAAACCTCAAATACTTGGAGAAATTTTACGGGGCCTTACACCGACTATCCATAACCCCAAGAGCTCAAATATATGATAAGATTCTAAAACCAAGTCCAAATCGACCCTCAAATCCCCAAAATTCATCCTCTTAAGCTATCGGCAATACCCCAAATGTTTCTCCCAAATCTCATGATTAAAGTGTATACATCAATGGGAATTCAAGATATACATTCAAATCTAAGTGAGAATTAGTCAACCACAAAGTAGTGATGCAAATCTCCCCAAACATTGCCTCTAGCCGAGCTCCAAAACTCAAAATAGTGAAAAATTGGTAAAAAATAGACTTAAAGTCCTTCTGCCAAGCCTCTCGCACATGCAGCTCTCACTATCACTTCTGCGACCAAAGTCTCGCATTTTCAAGCTTCACTAAAAATACCAACTCCTCACACATGCACATAACATCTCGCATCTGCGACAATGCAGGTGCGACAAAACCTCGTAGTCGCGTCCCTTGCGCATTTGTGCCCTTCTATCTTAAGGCCTACCTTTGCAGGTGCGGACCTCAGCTTCACAAGTGCGACATCGCACCTGCGTCCAACATCACACAGAAGCATCCCATCTCCCAGGCCTCAACATCTTTGCATCAGCAACCTCAACACTCGCATATGCGATTTCACACCTACGATCAAAGCTCTGCATGTGGGACACACCTGCACCAAACCTGCCAACAACACCAAAAATAGTCTGAAATCAAACCGAAACACAACCGAGCCTCCTGGGACCTCGTCGAACTATACCAATAATTCCTAATACCTTACCTAAAATCAAGAATTGACGATCAAGATCAATCTCTTAAGTTCAAACCTTCTAACTTCCACAAACATGTTCGAACCATGCCTAAACATTTCGGGTTCCAACCAAACTTCGCACACAAGTTATATATCACTAAATGAACCTATTCCAAGTCCCAAAACAACAAACCAAGTTCGATATCATCAACGTCAACTCCTGGTCAAACCTATGAACACTCCAAACTTTTAAAATTCTAACTTTCAGCAATAGTGCCAAAATATCCTAGGAATCTCCAAATCCATATTCGGACATAAGCCTAAGTCTAAAATCACCATACAAACCTATTGGAACCATCAAATCACTAATTCAAGACCGTTTACTAAGAAGTCAAACTTTGGTCAACTCTTAACCACCTAAGCATCCAAAATGAGACTAAGTGCCTCTAATAACTCTCAAAACTTCATGAAACCAAACTATCCAATCTCGCAAGTCATAAAACAGCAAGCACACATACACGAAGCATCAAATTGGGGAACAAGTCTCAAATACACAAAATTACCGTCCTGATACATTTCCCCATCGTAAAGCAACATTCATCCTCGAACGTGTTTAGAATCATACCTGGATTGCCAAAAAAATGAGGACATCTGCTCTGTATATCATGCTCTGTCTTCCAAGTCTCATCATAGAACAATTGACCTCTCCACTGAACCTTCACTGATGAACCTATCTTTTGATCTCAACCTCCGAACCTGCCTATCGAAAATGGCCACTGACTCCTCTCCATGAGCCAAATTCTCATGCAACTGCACCGAGCTGAAATCCAACACTATGACTGATCTTCATGGTACTTCTAAAGCATGGAAACCTGAAACACTAGATGAACTCCTGAAAAGATGATGGCAAATCACATATGTAAGCTACCTGACCCTCTCTCTCCAAAACTTCAAATGGACTAATGTATCGAGGAATCATACTGCTCTTCTTCCCAAATCTCATCACGCCTATCATAGGCGAAACTCTAAGATGAACCTTCTCACCCTCCATGAGAGCCACATCTCGAACTGTCCTATCAACATAACTCTTCTAGCTGTACTGCATTGTACGAAGTCGCTCCTGAATCAACTTCACCTTCTCCAAAGCATACCAAACCAAATCTGTACCAAAGGTTCTAACCTCACCTTGCTCAAACCAACCTACCAGAGAATGACAGCGCCTACCATATAAGGCTTCATACAGAGTCATCTAAATACTAGACTGGTAGCTGTTGTTGTAGGAAAACTTTGGCAGAAACTGATCCCACTAGCCCTTGAAATCAGTGACACAGGCTCTCAACATATCCTCCAAGATCTGAATGGTCCGCTCGGACTTCCCATCTGTGTATGGGTGACTTGAAGTACTCATCTCTACCTATGTTCCCAACTCACGCTAATAACTCTCCAATGCAAAATGATCAGAGTGCCGCGATCCGAGATGATATAAATAGGTTCACTATGCAAGCGAACGATCTCCCTGATGTAGATCTAACTTCTCTGAAGTGAAGTCATAATCTAAATGAAATGCGACGACTTGGTAAACTGATATACAATGACCCCTATGGCATCAAACTTCCTCAAAGTTTGTGGCAACCCTACCACAAAGTCCATAGTAATGCGATCCCTTTTCCAGTCCGGTATATTAATCTTCTGATGCAAAACCACCCAGGTTTTGGTGCTCATACTTGATCTGTTGTCATTTAAAACAATGTGAAACATGCCCAATAAAGTACTTCTTCATCCTCCTCCACCAATAATGCTGCTTCGAATCACGATACATCTTTGTAGCACCTGGATGAATAGAATACCGCAAACTGTGCGCCTCCTCTAGAATCAACTCTCTCAAGCCATCAACATTAGGAACACAAATCCGACCCTGAAGTTGCAATGCACCATCATCACCAATAGTCACCTCCTTAGCACCACTTTGCTGCACCGGGTCCTGAAGGAAAAGCAAATGTGTATCATCATATAGGTTATCCTTAATGCGCTCAAACAAGGATGACTGCGAAACAACACAAGCAAGGACTCTGCTAGGCTAATATCCAACCTCGCCAATCTATTGGTCAATGTCTGAATATCCATAGCCAAAGGCCTCTCCATAACTGAAATGAATGCCAAACTCCCCGTATTCTCCACTTTTTTGCTCAATGCATTCGCTAGCACATTAGCCTTACCTGGATGATACAAGATAGTGATATCATAATCCTTGAACAATTCCACTACCTTCGTTGCCTCAAATTCAAATCATTTCGCCTAAACAAATGCTGAAGACTCTGATGATCAATATAAACCTCACAAGACACGTCATATAAAAAGTGCCTCTAAATCTTGAGCGCGTGCACGATAGCTTCTAACCCTATATGATGAACCGAACAATTTTTCTCATGGGGATTCAACTGGAGCAATGCATAGGCAATCACCCTACTATCTTTCATCAACATACAACCAAGGCCAATGCATGAAGCATCACAATAAACAGTGTACAACACCGATACTTAGGGCAATACCAAAATTGAAGCTGTAGTCAAAGCAGTCTTGAGCTTCTGAAAGCTTTCCTCACACTCATTAGACCATCTGAACGGAGCATCCTTTTGAATCAACTTGGGAAATTGAGATGTAATAGATGAGAACCCCTGCACAAAGCAATGATAGTAACCAACCAAACCTAAAAAACTCCTATGTGGCTGTAGAAGGTCTAGGCTAACTCTAAACTGATAACCGGGTAAAACTAAAACTTCTATGTAGCTGTAGAAGATCTAGGCTAACTCTAAAATACCTCACTTTTCTTCGGATCCACCTTCAGCCCATTACTACACACCACATGGCCCAAGAATTCCACTAAATCCAACCAAAACTCACACTTGGAGAATCTGGCATACAACTTCTTCTCCCTCAGAATCTGAAGCACTATCCTCAAATGCTGCTCGTGCTCCTCCCTACAATAGGAATGTACCAAAATATCATCAATGAATAGAATAACAAAGAATTCAAATAAGTCTTGAACATACTATTCATCAAATGCATGAAAGGTGCTGGGGCATTTGTCAAGCCAAAAGACATCACTGAGAACTCACAATGCCCGTAGCGAGTCTTGAAAGCCGTCTTAGGAAAGTATGAATCTCTAATATTCGATGATACCCCAACCTCAAGTCAATCTTCGAGAACACCTTGACACCCTGAGGATAATCAAATAAATCATCAATGCGAGGTAATGTATACTTGTTCTTGATGGTAACCTTGTTCAACTGTTGGTAATCAATACACATCCTCATGGAACTATCCTTCTTCTTCAAAAATAAAACCGGTGCACCCCAAGGAGAAATAATCTACCGGATGAACCCCTTATCCAACAACTCCTGCAACTACTCCTTTAACTCTTTCAACTTAACAAGATCCATGCGATACAGTGGAATAGATATGGGCTGAGTGCCCGTCACTAAGTCAATACCAATATCAATATCCTTATCGGTTGCATGCTCAATAGGTCTACAAGAAACACATCTGGAAAGTTTCTCACCGTGGGGATTAAATCTATGTTAGGAGTATCAGCACTGACATCTCTCAAAAATCTAGATACACAAACACCCCTTCTCAACCATCCGTTGAGCCTTTAGAGAAGACATAACTATACTAGGAATGTGACCTAAAGAACCTCTCCATTCCAACCTCGGTATGCGTGAGCCAACATCATGGTCTTAGCGTGAAAATCAAGAATAGCATGATACAGAGATAATCAATCCATACCCAAGATCACCTCAAAATCCACCATATCAAATAACAACAGTTCCACCCTCATCTCGTAACCACAAATAGTGACCACACAATATCGATAGACTCAATCCACAATAATAAGATCCCCCACCTGCGTGGACACATATATATGAACATCAAGAGAATCATGTGGAATATCAGACAAGAAGCAAAATATGATGACACATAAGAATAAGTAGAATTAGGATCAAATAATACCGAGGAATCCCTATGGTACACTAAAACAATGCATGTGCTCACACCATCTAAAGAATTAGCCTATGGCCTGGTCGAGAATGTATAACAATGGGTATGTCCTCCACCTGATTGACCTCCCACTCTAAGAAGGCCTCGAATATTGGGGCTTATACCCTTATAAGTCTGTGCGGGTGGTGTAGCTGCTGCCCATGGACTGGGTGCCCTGACGTGGTTCACTGCTCAGAAGCCTGGGTCAATCCCTCTTGAGATGACTCAAGTCTCCACAATCAAAGTAACCCCTCATCTGGCGAGGCTACTGGCTCTATTAATACCCCTGAGAACCTGAATACCGCTCGAAGAACCCCAACGGAGCATAGTATGAGATTTGTGCTGGCAATGCACTGAAAGGCGACTAGACTAGGTAAGCATTGTATGAACCATGGCTGACTGCAAAACCACGAGGAACCTGACGAGTTGACTGAACATGCTTGAAAGAACAACATCTAATGTGATGCCCCTAGACTCTAAATGAGTCACTACTGAAGCTACCTGAAGCCACTTGAACCACATGGCCTCTTGGCATCCCGCTTATCTCTCTCCTACCTATGTATACGCTCTAAGCGCTTAGCAATATCCACAGCCTGATGGAAAGTAGTATCAGTCTCGACCTCTCAGGCCATACCATATTGGATACCAAGTTGAGGCCCTTAATGAACATCTTGACTCTCTCCCTCTTAGTAGGTACCCGTAACACAACATATCATGCCAACTCTATGAACCTCATCTTTTACTTTTCACAATCATGCCCTTCTAGTGTGGATGCTCAAACTTACTAGGCAGCTCATCCCTGTGAGTGTGCGGAATAAACTTCTCCAAGAAGAGATCTAAGAACTGAGACCATGTGAGTAGATCTTCACCCACTAGCTTGATTAGCTCCACCTGCACCTGCTATTTGAGTGTTTCTAGATCTTGCACCTCTATTCCCTTGAGAAAGAGTGGTATTAGGTTTTTGAACTGAACCTTCAGTACGCAGAGAAGAAATAGGGTTAGGATTAGGATTAGGACAATGCTTCACTTTGTGATCAAAGCTCCCATATTTAAATATACAAACACTGGGTAAGTGATTCTAATCAATTTCCATCTATATTTCATCAATATATCTTAGATTTAACATCAAAATCATGTGAATCAAATAGGAAAAAATGGGAAATTTTATCAAGTTTTGAAAAATGAGAAATCGAGTTTTGAGAGTCGATTTGGACTCAGATTTATAAACTAATCACATATATGAACTTGTGGGTTATGATATTCAGAATCTACCCTTGGACCCAGGTTTTAACCGGGCGGGGCCTAGGTTGACTTTTGTTGACTTTTGGGAAAATTGTAAAGATCATAGCTTTATCTAATGTAATTGTGTTCCCTTACATTGTTTGATGATATTATGTCATTTTTGGTTAGATTTGAGCTGTGTGGAGGAGAATTTTAAAGGAAAGCTGTTTCTGAGGGTTGAGTTGGCCTAGTTGAGGTAAGTATCTTGCCTAATTTTGTGTGGGGGAACTACCCTTTAGGAATCAGTTTGTTTGTGCTAATTGTGTTATTGAAAGCCATGTACGCAAGGTGACGAGGGGTCGCACATGCTATATTTGGTATTTGAATGGTTTAGGCTATTTAGTCTCTTTTCATGCTTGTAATTGAATTGTCTTAACATGCTATATCTTCAATGTTAATCCACGCTTTCATGTATAAATATACCTCTACATGCTTTATTGACATTGTTAATACTTGTTCATATCTTACTTGCTAATTTGCTCTTATATGCTTAGTTGAAGTTATTGCATTGTGTTTTGTTACATCTTTAAATTGTTGAATTACCTGTAATTGAAGTTGTCATTTCATGAAATATCTTATTGGTGAGTTATTGACGTTGAAGTTGAGAAAGCCGTTATCACTTGAGGTGAAGTTGTTAATTGTTAAGATATCTTTTTCATTGAGATATTCATTTTAATTTTGTTATTGTTGAGATTATTCTACACATTGTGGTTGAGCGGGCTATTTGTTGTGGAAAAATTGTTATTGTTGATTCTTTTGGCAAGTTGATGCATATGGGCACTTGTGGTGCAAGTTGTTATTATGTTGTGATATTGATATGCATGCGGTGGTATAAGGCTTTGGGTTTATACGCATGCAATGAGATAAGGTGGGCTTGATACGCGTGTTGCTAGTAGAGGAACTATTTGAAGCCACGGGTACGATAAGGTGGGCTAAAATGCGGGTAGCTATTTTGGGAAAAACATTTTTTAAAACTAAATGTTAGGCTCCCGTAGTGATGTAAGGAAAAATTGTGATTGAAATTGAGAAAATGTGAATACGAGGCTGTGCCTTGATTATGATTCTAGTTTTATATGAGGCGGTACCTCGACTGTGATTTTTGTCTTATACGAGGCGGTACCTCGGTTGTGATTCTTGTAGTGCATCTCATTTTGTAAAAGAGTTATTGGCAGAACACTTCTTATTCTTTTTATTCTTCTTGTTTTATCAGTTTTGCCCGTATCTGACTAATAAGGTTCTTTTTAATTGCTTCCTTTATGTTATCTCTATGCTTACAATTTTGTCACTAGCCTATGTTATTAATTTGTTCGTATCACTTATTTCTCCGCTTTCCATTACTTCACGTTATTATATTTCGTTCTATTTATTATGTACTAGTAGGTGTCTTGACTTGGCCTTGTCACTACTCTACCGAGGTTAGGCTTGATACTTACTTGGTACCGTTGTGGTGTACTCATACTACGCTTCTGCATATATTTTGTGCAAATCCAGGTACGTCTGCTCATGCTGGACGTTAGTATTGTAGCTGTTATCCAGAGACTTCAAGGTATACTTACTCGGCGTCCGCAGGCCTTGGAGTCACCTTCCTGAATCATTCATTATGTATGTTATTTAGATAGTATTGTAGTAGACATTCCAAATTATTCTGTAGAGCTTATGACTCAGTTCCACCAGTTTTGGGAGAGATGTTGATATCTTATTTTAGGAGTTTATCGATCTTGCTTTACTATTTTTGTTGATAATTTATGATAAGTTTTTATTAAATGTTAGGCTTACCTAGTCTTAGAGACTAGGTTTCATCATGACATCCTAAGGTGAGAAATTGGGGTCGTGACAAGTTGGTACCAGAGCTCTAGGTTCATAGGTGTTACGAGTCATAAGAAGGCTTAGTAGAGTCTTACGGATTGGTACAAAGATGTCTGTACTTATTTTCGATAGGCTACGTAACTGTTAGGAAACTTCACTTCTTTGATTCCTTATCATGCGATTTTGTTGACATCGAAATTCTTAAATCTTTGTCATTTTATTCTCCCACAGATGGTGAGGACACGCACCGCGATCAGATACTTGCACCCCCTAATAAAGCCGCGAGAGTCCAAGGCCAGGGCAGAGGCCTAGAAGGGGCACGTGGTGCAGATAGAGCACTTTCCCAAGATGTGACAGAAGACCACTGGTAGCTACAGTTGGGGGAAAGCACCCCAGGCGCTTGTTGTTTCCCCTGCAGTTTAATATACCCTCACACAGTTCTTGAGCATGTTTAGTACTCTAGCTCAGGAGGGGTTGATTCCACTTTCACCAGCAACATCTCAGGCTGGGGGAGGAGCTCAGACTCCCGAGGCCCGTACTCCAAAAAAGCGGGTCCATGTTGATCAAGTCCTAAAGGTTATGCTAGCACAACATGTTTTTCCGGTTCAGCCCGAGGTTAGGGCAGGGGCATCTGAGGAGAAGCATCTTAGACTTGAGAGGTTCAAGAAGTATCATCCTCCTACTTATAGTGGCTTAGCTTCAGAGGATGAACAAGGTTTTCTGGAGAAGTGCCATCGTATTCTTTTCGCACCATGGGTATTGTAGAGATGAGCGGAGTTGCCTTTAATACATTCCAGCTGTCAGGAGCAGCATATCTCTGGTAGCGAGCTTACGAGGAGGATAACCTAGACGATGTAGCTTCACATACATAGACTCAGTTTTCAGAGATGTTTTTGAGAGAGTTTCTTCCCCAGACTCTTCAGGATGCATGGCACGCGGAGTTTGAGCAGTTGTGCCAGGGTACTATGATAGTGCCTAATCTAGCTCCAGTTGCAAAGGTACTAGTTTGGCAAAACTGCCCAGTTTCCGCACCTGCGGAAAAACCATCGCCGGTGCGGTCCCGCTTCTGCGGGTTTCCTTTCGCTTTTGCGGTTTTTCCCAGCTGACCAGATATCGCACCTGCTGAGCTTTCAACACAGGTGCGAGGCTGCATCTGTGACACTTATTTCGCTTCTGAAATGTTCTTTAGAGGGTTCAAAAGCCCAGAATTGTTTGACTCTTTTCACTTCTAAGCATGATTTAGCACATAATTTATACTCAAGAATTCTAAATTAGTGCACTACATGAACATAGGACCATATTAAGACTGATTTTGTGGTACTTAGCAAAAAATTTTCTTTTGTACAATTCGTCAAACACATGACAAACAAAGATAATGCTATGCTTTTTCAATCTAATTTGGTACTCAGACTTCCAAAATTTTGTTCTTCATCATTAGCAGCACATACAGACACTCTCAACCAATGTCCCTCACTCCTAAAACTAAAATTGATAGAATAAAAAGGAAAACTAGAATGTAAATAAAATAGTCATGGCGATGAAGAGGAAGAAACAAAGATGACGAAGAAGAGACACGAAGAAGAGAGGAGTAGAAAAGAGAATTGAGCATGATACCCGTGTGGTCTTGTGCGTGAGATCTGGAGTGTGATAGTAGGTTGTGTGAGAGATAAGAGGAGTTTGAGTTTGGGGGGAAAAAGGTTAGAGTATACCTGATGAAATGAGGGTTTGAATCATTAAACCTTCCCGATTCACGCACATGCGGATACATAAGTGCTTCTGCGAATGCTTCATCGCACCTTTTTGCGCATCTGCGCCAGGATTTCTGCTTCTACGTGAGTGCACCTGCGTGATTTTGTCTGCAGGTGCGGTTGCACCAGACTTCAGCTGGACATATTTGGGCAGCCATCATTTTGGCTTGTTCCAACACTTCAAACCCCTTAATTCAACTCCAAAAATCTAAAACTTTGCAGATTAGTCAAAAATAACATAATATACTATTCTAAAAAATAAAATTTCAAAAAAGACCAAAAGTTTTAAAAACGATGGGTTGCCTCCCACCAAGCGCCGCATTTAATGGTGTGGCGCGACGCCGATCAACTTTACCACTTTTCTCTCCACTTGGATGATATGAATCGGGCACCTAACTTGGAATCAAACTTGTGACCACGAGCGGTGGGGGCTGGTAAGTTGATGATCAAGCCAAACATCAATTTCTTCATTTTGCGTTTCTTGGCTTTCATATGAGGAATGTCATTTTGCCTTCTTGTTCCCTCAAATTGTAAGATGTATGGCCTTTGCCTTTCCTCCTCGCAATCCCTCATTGAATGTAACTTATATGATCTCAAATATTACATTTGATTTTTGGTTTCATTAGCCACGATAGGCCCATTTTCTTATGGAGTGTATATAGTATTGTAGTGAGACAGTTGTTACAAGAACATTTCTTCTTCAATACTATGCTTAGGTTGAAGCTTTCTTTCTTATTTCCTCATCTAGTCTTTCGTTGTACTACTTAGTAGACACCCTCCTACTCTTGTAAATCTGCGATCTTATTACATCATATACCCAAAGGAATTTTTGATGTTCTTACTTTATCCTTAGTTACTTACCTCCACGCCCTTTTGCTCGTAGGGTTGCTTCTGAACTAAAATTTTTGGTTGTCTTCCCAGTGGAACTCTCTTTTATTTTCGTAATACTTATACAGTACCTTTAACTACCCTAAATCCTATCTGAAATTTTTTCAATAATTGCGATATCATATCTGCGAGACTAAATTCCCTTTGCTGGGGTTCACAATGTTTATCTTGCAGAATCTGCTGATTTGTCTGCATCCTCCTGTCTAGCCATAACTAAGCTCTTCCTGAATCAACTACAGACTACTCGTTGGTCCACTCTTATATCTGTATTTTATGTAACGCCTCTTGGGTTATGTCCTTTGTCTTAGCTTACCTATCGTACAGGCTCCTTATGTATCTAGTGTTCATTCCCACTTATTTATCAATATCATCTAGTGCGAAACACTTATTGCTTCTTGCCGGCGTCATGCTTGCATAATGTTCTGGAGTCATATTATATATGTAGGACCTGAATAAATGCAATCTCATTCCTTTCACCTTTTTACCGCATTCTTCCTTTACTATTCCATAGTTACCTCTTCATCTTTGGCATTTTTTTTCACATCTTCACTGACATATTACTCGCCTTGCGGTAACCCTTCTACGCTAGGGATAATTGAATTTCTTACGCACAAGGGTGACACCTGGGTAACTTGCACACTTAGTCCCTTAAGCTTAACTATGCTCATAATGCTTGCTTTTAGGGAATCGTCTTCGTGAATGACCTTTAAAGTTTATTCTTCTGTTGTTCATTCTATAATTGTCGAAACATGATCTCTGAAATTACCACGATGCCGAATATTACCAATTCCTTCAATCCCTAATTCATGTTCGATTTTTGTCTTCTTGTTACTGTCCCATACTAATTTCTATTAATCGAGGTCTAACTTTTCCTTCTGGTAATCATGATAGACTCACGAACTCATTTCTCGAAATGAGGATATGACTTTAGGGATTATATTTTTATTGTCTCAAGACATGTCTCCTCTTGTATTTTCCTTCACTTGAATATAGACTCTGTCATGCTATCATATTTTGATTTACCGTTATCACTCATTTATCACATCTTACTCATAATGCTTTATTTACTCTCTTCTTACTCTCCTGCTAATATCTCTGTCTATTACCTTATTTTGAAAACTTCAACAAAACAACCTTTCGCTTTTAGATCCCATTGCACCATCTCATTGGCTCTTCGGTCGATTAACATTCTCTTTTTACTAGGGGCAGGAGTCATCCTAAGGTAAGTATTCATCCCTTCTAGGATTCAAGTGCATATCTTCTGAACTTTCTGAACATTCTAGTATTCATATCCGACTGTATTATTCTAGAGTGCACCATCTGGATATCTCTCAATGAGAACTATTACCATGTCCTGCACTACCCTTAAAAATGTTAGATAATGATAACAACCCATACACAATTTTGGGTTACTCTAACCCCAGTTGGATCCTGATATCCTATCCTTCTCTTAAATTATATTTGTTTGCTCCCATAGGGCATAATTGAGATGGGTATGGTTAATTGTATATATCTCTGTTACTGTTGAAAGTAACTCAAAATGCTTAGATTTCTCTGCTTGAATTATAAATATTGATAATCTTTATTAACTAGGTACCTCGTACCCTTCTTCATCTTGCTTCTTTTACTTGCTGAAACTTGTACCTATCTTCTGATTCTCTTATTTATTTTTACCATATGGGTGAATAGAAATTCTTGCCTTTGAGCTCCTTATCAAGAAACTTAAACATCTTAGTACACACATGATCTGCTGAAGACCTCACATTTACTCATCATAAGCATGATGCAAAATTGAGTTCCTCTGACTCAACTCTTCCACAACCACATTCAATCTCTTACCAACTGTCTTTCTAGATGTAGGCATCATTGTATTATGAATAGTAGAATTTAGGAGTTTGATTTCTTACAACTGACCTCTACCACACGATCTAGAGTAAGAAGAAAGAGTGACAGTCCTAAATTCCCTTTAGCCTCATGCTTATAAGTGTGGTGCACAACACACCCATAAACAAGACTCTACTAGGCACGACTTGTAGACTCCATAGGACAGAGCTGCTTTGATACCATTTTTGTCATGACCCAAATCGAAGGGCTGCGACGGGCACCCAGTACTTTACTCAGTCGAATACCAACTTAACATATCTTTCTTATCTTCCAAAAGGGTCATCATGACATAAGCGAAATAAAACATAAGGGAATGCTAGACATAGGACGACCTAACATGATATAGAAACTTATACATGTGACATACAGGTCTATAAGGCTGACATGATCATTTGTAAACTCAAAACATAGGCCGACAAGGCCATACAAGTATCCATATACCTGACATCTGTCTACAAGCCTCTAAGAGTACATAAACATCATAAGGGTTGGGACATGGACCCACCATACCAATTAATAAATGTCCAAATCATACTGACCAAATAGGAAACTCTGGAGAAAGTGGAGTGCACCAACACCTTCCATGGAGCTGATAGCCTACTAGGAGGACTGTCAACCTATATATCGGGACCTGCAGGCATGAAATACAGCGTCCCCAGGTAGAAGGGACATTAGTACGAATAAAGTACTAAGTATGTAAGGCAGAAAAGCATAAATAAGAATAATAATGTAAAGAGAGATATCAGAGATACAACCTATAGCATCTGAGTGCCTCTGAGAGATACTTTCATGAAATGCATGATACATATATATACATAATCTTTTAAAAACATACGCCTCTGTGGGCATCATCATCATCATCATATCGTACTTGGCCTCGAAGAAGACTCGGTAAAAATGTACCTGTCCATCATAAGGCTCGGTAGAATCGTACCCGGCCACGTGGAGCTCGGTAAAACCCAACTGGTCAGTGGTTACAAAATAGGTGCCGTGACCGGCCGACTATAGCGCGGCTAGGTAGTGTAAAATAGACACATATATATAATGTATTCTGGACTCATGGAATCACATTCTCAACCTTCCGGAGTGACGTAAGGTCGTTGCACCTTTGAATAACATTATGGACATCTTACGATCAATATGAACTTCACTAAGATTCAAGGATCATACATACTCTCTTAGAGTAATTTATAAGGAAAGAACAACATGGACAACCTTAGTTGCTAGGAATAGATTCATTATGAAATAGTGTATCGTTTACGTTCGTTTCACTTTAAGTCATGCCAAAAGAAAGAAGGAAGTGACTTAACATACCTTAACTCCATTTATTCCTTAATACCTTTCAAGAAATTCTTCAAACAACTCAACTCAATCTACCATAGCATAAGGAGATTCAACATCAGTGTTGAGTAAAGGCTAAGTGCGCAACTTAAATTAGTAGCTCGTTTATGTAAATTTGGGAAGTATATCCCCTATAACAAGAGCCTCCTCCAATAAAATATACCAACAAAAATGACAAGAGAAATCCATCAATACATAATTATCAATAGCAAGACACTATAAAACAACAACAAGTCACAACTACTTCACGACGAGCGACGAGCTCCAATTGGAATTCCTATGCCCATATCACCCCTTATAGACTTCTTAATTTAACTTAATAGTATCATTAACATAATAATAAATTAATTCATCAATGATTCCGGCCTTATACCATATATTTATAATAATGAGAACAATCCACAACTCCAATTATTCTCAATTAACAACTTTATTCACCTTAAGCAGAAGCATGAACACAATATACTTACCTTCTATAGTGGACTCAAGTCGAAATCTACGTTATATTTAGCTTACAACAGCCCAACACATCCCAATCACGTCATACCCAAAATGACAACTATAGTAGTGTCAAACACCCCGAAAATGTTACAAAGAACGACTAATCCACCGTTTCGCCATTATGTGGTGTTTCTCCACAATATTTATCCTCAAAAAATCCATTAAACAACAGAAAAATAGACATCCCAAAAGTAACATGAAACAACCCACAAAACAGTCCATTACAAGTCGAATAATTTGAACTCACGACTTTCGATCACCGTCCCGTGAGTTCTAACTATTAGGAACATATTTATCAACCTTCATTCATATTTAAAAGATTAATTACAGAAATAAGGCATTTTATTAACTATTAAATACCTTCTAAAACTAAAAATACAAAGAAAAAGAGAGGCAATATAGCGATACTTATGTCGTAGGCATTGTTTTAATGTTATCGCTACTTGATTTCATGCCCCAGATGATAATCTTGTTGGAAACCCTTGTCGAGAGCTTGAGAGTAAAGTTAGGGGTCTTATTTGGTCGTGTTCTCTAGAAAATTGAAGAAAGAGACGAGATAAGGATATAGATATCCATTTTTGTGAAAAGTCAAAAAGGTGCTACTTGGCACCCTATCATTGGCCCTTCTTCATATTCTTATATCTTTTTATCTGGAAGTCGTATGAATGAACGGTCAAGAGCGTTGGAATTTGAATTTCAAGACTTTAGATTTGGTATATAATATGTCCCAAAAAGACTTCATATAACACATGAAATGTATTTTTCAAAAAGCTTTAGTGATACACCTACTTGTCACATATGCAGTCTGTGCAGTCTTGTGAAACTGCAAATATCTCTCAACTCTAATCTCGTATCAATGAACGGTTTAATGAGTTAGAAACTATACTTGTAGATATTCAAATTGATATGTATATAATTCCATAATTCCAAGTATATTGGGAGAAAAGCTCTGCTATACTTGGCCTAAGTTTCAGCACATTTATAAATGTAACTTGTGATGACCTTTGCCAACTTTTGTTCCACAACTCGCCTGACTTCAAAATGTAACACATGACTATCATAAGCCTAAAATAAATCATAACATAACCTCTTTATCAAGTTAAGAACCCTAGTATCACCCCAAAAGTACATGTTATAACATCACAACTTGTCGACGTTCGACGAAACTTATTTTCTTCAATCTGTTTAGCTTCTAAGCCTTTCAACCCTCTTGGTACTTGTTATCCATGATCTTAAATATTTGTAACCTCCAAGGTAACATGATTAACTTACTTTATGTACTTTCAAAGACGATCTCATTTTTGAGCTTGCATCAATTGACTTACGAATACTCTCACGAACGAAGATATGGGGTGTAACACAAGAGATCATGAAGGAGACCATAAACGGAATCACAAACATAATATGACGCTAGTCATCTATAAGTTGAACAGAGGAGACCATTCCCATTTTATGAAGAAACTGACTATGTACATGAGATACTAAGGTTAATTACTCATTAGGATCCCACTATAATCCAATTTAGAACCAAGGAACTCAAGATTTGTCCAACTCTTTGAATTTCCAAAAATTTTGGTAGAGTTTTCCCTAAAACAGGATGATTCCCAAAAATAACAGCAAGAACCACAATTGGCGATTTTCCCTTTTGTCAATCGATTGACAAAATGGAATTTTGAATGTAATGTCGACTCATAGTGGCTAACTTATGACATGAAAGTCTAAACATAATTTAAGAATAATCTAAGCTTAAACACATGAAAATTAAGCTTATATAATCTTAAATGAATCTATTAAGATCATATGGAGGTTAGTTATACATAAGAACATCAAAGGAACGGAACAAATGAAAGTCCAGATGGCATATGCCAAATTGGCGATTTGCCCTTTTGTTTTTGTTGTGTTTTTAAGTTCTGACCTAAACTAGTGTCTTCCATACTTTACATATGGAATCAAATACTATACAAGGTGTTACACCCGCAATATTCCGATGATGTTACGCTTTGCAGTATTAAGTTGCGACGATATTGCACCCTGAAGTATTGTACGTTAAAATTTCGTTTTCAGTTAACCGATGTAACTCGGGGATGAGATCATATTGACGTTAACGTACTTACGCTATTTATAACAAGCGATAAAAAAGGGTGTTATCAAGGATAAAAGGGTACACGGATTAAAGAAAACGAGTTTCGTTGAAAATGACCAATTTAGAATAAAATACGGGTCGAGCGATAATACCCGATAATTATGAACTAGTACCATGCAAGGTACCATATCACCACCGTTTGTATATATATAAAGTATTTTAAAAATAAATAAAATTTTAAGTAATTTATAGTAATTTTTAAATTATGCGGGTAATTGATTAATTATCGGGTAACAGGACATTACCTAGTTAATTAATAAGTGGATAAAAACTATAAACCATATCACCCTCCCACATGGCACAAAGCCAATAATTAGGGAGGATGATTCATAATATACATGTATAGGTGTCTTCAAGGTAAGTCTTGAGTAAGACTTATAAAGTCTTATCCATAAATCTTGAATAAGACTTGAAAACCAAGAATTTATAAAAATTTAAAAAACTTCAATCGTTAAAGCCATTGATTCCAAGCCAAATTAAAAATAAGTCTTATCTTCATTTTCATTTTTAGATCCAAAACACATGTGAAGATCAGAAACATCTCCTTCTATAAAATTTCAAGAAAACGTTAAATACATAATAGTAATTACTTGGTTTGAAGGTTTGATTTTTGGTTAAGTTTCAAAGACATATTGTCTTTGAGAAAAGCGTGAACCAAAATTCTTCCAAAATTTCAAATCCAAAACAACTTCATTCCGATTTCAAGGAATCCAGGTCCATATTTCGCAGGAAGCAGATTCGTTCAAATAATTTCAAGAACATGTATGTTAAGGCTATCCCTTCTTTCTTTTGGAATGGTCCAAATTATACGGAAGAAACGATCAAACTCATGGTTTTCATAAATTACTCTATTCATAGAAATACTAGGGGTGTCTATATTCTTGATCCCCCACGTGAATTATTATTATCTTCTGTTCATGGGTTTCGAAAATACGTATGTTGGTAAAGTTTATTTCATGATATTAATCAGAGGCATAATGGCCTTATGACGTACCGAGAGATTTTATTGACGTATTTCATTTGCGTTTCATGCATTTACATATGCACATTGACCCATGACCAGATGGCGTTATATATGCGTATATATGTAAATATATGAATATGGGATATGGGAAAAAGGTTACGGCATTATATACGCACCACCACCTGCTCAGCTGGTATATGATGATGATGTTGCCCACAGTGGCTGAAATATGATTCAAACGACATTATATACACATATGTATGTATGTATATATATATGATTCAAACGGCGTTATATACACATATATATGTATGTATATGTATATGGGATATGAGAAAGGTTATGGCGTTATATACGCACCACCACCTGATCAACTGGTATACGATGATGATTTTTCCCACAGTGGCCGATATGATTTGATGGGGTGCCCTCAGAGGCTGATGATGTTATGAAACATATACCTATGCACGACATGACATTCATACGTATATGCATGACGCTAAAAGTAATTTACGATTTACAAAGTTATTCAGACTTACAGGTTGAGTCATGTACTCTATATGTCATCCATGTCTTTTCTGTATTTATTTATGTGCCTTACATACTCGGTACATTATTCGTATTGACGTCCCTTTTGCCTGAGGACGCTACGTTTTATGCCCGCAGGTCCCGATAGACAGGTCGAGAGCCCTCCAAGTAGGCTATCAGCTCAACGGAAGATGTTGGTGCACTCCATTTGCTTCGGATTCGCTTGTTTGGTTAGTATGATTAGACGTGTATTTTTTGGTATGGCGGGACTCTATCCGGACCTTTATGACATTTATGTACTCTTAGAGGCTTGTAGACATATGTCGTATACGTGAAAGATTGTATGGCCTTGTCGGATTATATTTTGAGTTTGTAAATGATTATGTTGCCCTATTAGGCTCGTATGTCACGTGTATATGATGATGTAGTAAGAAAGATACGTTACGTTGGTACTCGGTCGATTAAGGTACCGGGTGCCTGTCGCGGACCATCGGTTTGTGTCGTGACAAAGTGGTATCAGAGCAGTTCTGTCCTAGGGAGTCTACAAGCCGTGTCTAGTAGAGTCTTGTTTATGGGTGTGTCGTGCACCACACTTATAAGCAGGAGGCTATATGGAATTTAGGATTGTCTCTCTTTCTTCTTACTCTAGATCGTGTGGTAGAACTTAGTCATAGGAATTCAAATTCCTAAATCCTATTCGTAATAAGACGATACCTATATATCCGAAAAGAAGGTTGGAAAGAGAGATAGTTGAGAAAAAGCTGAGTCAGGAATTGAATTTTTGTATGATGCCTACGATAAGTACATGTGAGGTTTTTTAGCAGATCATGGGTGTACTGAAAGGTGTAAGCTTCCTGATAAGAAGCCTTAAGGCAAGAACGCCTATCCATCTTTATGGTGAAGGACAATGAGAGATTAAGAAGATAAATACAAGTTTTAGTAAGTAAAAGGAGCAAGGTAAAAAAGGGTAGGTACCCAGTTAATGAAGGTTAACAGTGTTTATAATTGAGGCAGAGAAACATAAGCTTTTTGAATTATATTCAACAGTAACAAGGGTATGTACAATTGGTCACAACCATTTCAGTTATGCCCTGTGGGGGCTAACAGGTGTAGACTAAGAAGAGGACGGGATATCACAATCAGGATGGGGTTAGAGTGGCCCAAAGTAGTGAATGGATTGTTTGCTTTTGTTGGAATTTTTGAAAGGTATTACAAATGTGCCAATAGAGTTTTTTGTGAGACACCCAGATGGTGCACCCTAGAATATTACGATTAGATGTGAATACTAGCATTCAGAAGATAGGCACTGAAAGCCTGGATGGGATTAATATTACCTTAAGTGTGGATGAGTTAAGTGTGGCTCTCATCCCTAGTAGAGCGAGGATGCTGAGCAACCCAATGAGCCATAGGATGGAGCAAAGGGAAGCTAAAAGCGAAAGAATGTCGTATTGAAGTTTTCACAAGAAAAAGGATATGCAGAAATATTAGAAGAGTAATGAGAAGAGAGATAAGGAAGTATTATGAATAAGGTGTGATACATGGATGAAAACGGTAGAGTGTTACAGAACCTATAGTCAAATGAAGTAAGAGATGAAAGGTGATGGGCCTTAAGACGATGAAAGAGTATAGGCCATAAGGTTATATCCTCATTTCGAGAAATAAGTTCGTAACTCCAACGCGACTACCAGAGGAGAGAGTTAATCCCAGAGTAACAGAAATCAGTATGGACTGGCAAACAAGATAAACTAAATATGAATTAGGGACTGAATGATTGGGAAGTACTCGGCATCATGGGAATTTTAGATTTCGTTCCAGCGGTAATAGAAGGGACCATAGAAGAAGATTCACGATGAATACAGAGAATAGTCATTCGGGGAGACGCTTCCCTAAACCAAGTAATGGTAGCAAAGTTAAGCTTAAGAGACTGTATGTGCCAGTTACGCTAAGTGTCACCCTCGCAAGTAAGGAAATTTGTCATCCTTGGTACAGAAGAATTGCCGCAAGGCGAATAAGGATCATTGATGTTGAGAAATGACGCCAAAGATGAAGAGGTAAAATATATATAGGTAGATCCTCGTGGCTTCAGTTTTTAGTACATCCCTAAAGGGGGGAATATGGAGTAATGTGGCATTAAGCCAGAATTAAGTGGTTCTAGTAACTATGGAATGGTAAAGGAAGAATGTGATAAATGAAAGAGGAATGAGATGACACTTATCCAAATCTTACAGATACGCTACAATTCAAGAATATTGTGCAAGCACGATGTCAAGGAGAGGAAGTAAAAGTTCCTGCCCGAGCTGTTATTAATAAATAAGGAGCCAGTGCGAGACGTAAGATAAGACAAAGGAAATAACCCAAAAAAAATTACAAGGAATACGGGTAGTTAGTAATTTGTCAGGAAGATCCCGGTTATGGATAAACAGGAGGTTACAAACGAGTCATCAGATCGTGTGAGATAAAATAGTAGAACCCAACATGGAGAGTTCAGCCTCGATGAATATCATTATAATACTTGAGATATATTCAAACAATAGTCGGGGTAGTTAAAGATACGTATGAATGTTATGGGGATAAAAGAAAGTGCTACTGGGAAGGTAGTCAAAATATTAGTTCAGAAGCAACCATACAAGCACAAGGGCATGGAAGTAAGAAACTATGGATGATTATAGGCAAGTAAGGACATCAAAAAGGTCCGTAATAAGATCACAACTTTACAAGATTCAGAGGGTCTTCCCTAAGTACTAAGATGAAAGATTAGCTGGGGAAATAAGAAAGAAGGCTTCAACCTCAGTACAATGACCTAAAGAGGAAATAGTCGTGTGACAACAGTCTCAAAACAACATTGTATGCACTCCCTAAGAAAGTGACACCTACAGTGGCTAATGAACGGGGGAGTAAAATCAGAAGTGTTATTCAGGATTATATGAGTTGTATGGAATTTCAATATATATGGGCACTAAGATAAGCTAAGTATGGACACAACAAGGGGGTAAAAAGATCAGGAAAAGTAATAGCTTACGTTGAAAGAAAGCTATGGAACAAAAGAATTATTTTATCAATGATCCAGAGTTAGTACGTTATGGATACACTCAATATTTTGGAGCATTATCCGGGCAACATATTTGTTGACAATCATACGGCCATAGAAGACTCCGGTATAAGTTTAAAGAAATAATTAAGCCTAGGGCATAGACAAATGATTGAATTGTTAAAAGAATGTATCATGGATATTCCATAACGCCCATGAAAGGCTAAAGTAATAACTGATACCATGAGCCACAGATCGGAAGATAGCTTAAGCCTACGTAAAGGCTGATCAGAAGGAAGAGGAAACTAAAGAATTACATCACCTAAGTAAATCAGGAATCTGATTATTGGATCTAGAAAAATTATAGTAGTTGTGCTGGAGAACATGACCGAATCACTCTTAATATCAGATGTTCAAGAGAAATAACACAACAATCATAGTCTATAATGGCTCTACAAGAAAGCCAGTTAGAAGAAGTACCGGCCTCATAAGAAGTCAGTACGAAGCTCCCACCAGATTGTGTATGTACCAAAGGTGCGAGTATTATAATAGAGCTTCAAGTTATGGACGTGAATTATACCAATGTGGAAGGGAGGTCATGAAAGAGATAGAAGATACGACGTGAGATTTTAAGGTAAGTAAGGTAAATGTGAACAACGCACGAGATACTCAAAGGCAGAATATGGGAATAATCCAATACTTTGGATAAACAACTATAAGCAAAGGAATCCAATAACCGAGAATGATAGTGGCATGTCTTCCAGCCTATGATTTCTAAGTACTGAGAGGTCTAGTTAAGAGAATAGAGAAAAGTTGGAGATGATGTGATGTCTTGCTTGACGTTCCAGAATAACATAAGGAATTCTATGATACAAGCAAGTTGAAGGAAAGTTTATAAATTGATATGTATAGGTCGCAAGCTAATGGTAGATTGACAAAGTTTTAAGAAAACATAAGTAAGGATGAGGAAAGGCAAGTGAAAAAGTGACGAGAATGGATAAGTCTTTAGGATTAAGCCCATGAATACCAAAAGAGCAGAGGGTTTCTCTATGTTATACAAAGCTCACTATAGCTCTAATGAACTCAAAGAGTCTAAGATTAATAGCATTTAGAAGGAATGAAATGCTGACCTGGGAATAAAATGAGGGTATAATTGTGACAGATAAAGGATGATGTTTGGGCCTTCGTTTGAGTAATGAATTGAAGAAAAAAAAAAGGGGAAGAGAAGAAGAAAAGATTTCACTGGCGGCACGAATTTAGGATACCCCTATAAGATGAATCACATTGAGACACTATGAAATACGATTATGGGCATCACTTAGGATATTCCTCGAGGTAACGTAAGCCCCAGGGGCAAAGTATTACGTAAGAAGTTTCAAGTTATCAGTGGTATAATAGATCAATATTGAGGTGAATCAACAATGGATGGACAAAAGTCACAAAGTATGAGATGAGATTAGGCCGTCATTCTAAAAGATAAGCAGTAATGAGGAAGCGTGAAATGCCTTAAATACATATGGAATAAGCAACGAGAGTAAGCTGGGATTTGGTAGAAGACCTTAGCAACGATAAATTAAAGTAAAGAGTTATGACAGTAAATTCATACAGATGGCTAAACGGACCTATGCGATAAGATATAGCAATATTCGTGAATTCAACGAAGTACCGAGAGAAGAACTTCAATATACTCATAGATACCCAAAGGGACATCTTATCACGCTCTACATATAAAGCCTAGAGATTGGGCACCCTTACAAGGTCAAAATCGTACAGGCTGCATGAAGAAAGGTACCAACAGTTACAAGATTAAAAGGATTCCGACTACAAGTTGTGGTGAGAAGGAGGCCTAAGGGGGAACGTCCTGGACTTTTGAACTTATTCACAGAAACATTCGCCTAGATGGAAAGGGAAGTTCTAAAGTATTCGGAAGATATAAATTATGGAAATAATAAGTGCATCAGTCAACATTCGAGGACGAATGTTCCAAAGGGGGAATAATGTTACGCCCCGCAGTATTTTGATGATGTTATGCTTTACAGTATTAAGTTACAACGATATTGCACCCTGAAGTATTGTACGTTAAAATTTCGTTTTCAGTTAACCGATGTAGACTCGGGGATGAGATCATCTTGACGTTAACGTACTTACGCTATTTATAACAAGCGATAAAAAAAGTTGTTATGAAGGATAAAGGGGTACACAGATTAAAGAAAACGAGTTTCGTTGAAAATGGATAATTTGGAATAAAATACGGGTCGAGCGATAATACCCGATAATTATGAACTAGTACCATGCAAGGTACCATATGACCACCGTAGTATATATATAAAGTATCTTAAAAATAAATAGAATTTTAAGTAATTTGTAGCAATTTTTAAATTATGCGGGTAATTGATTAATTACCGGATAACAGGACATTACCCAGTTAACTAATAAGTGGATAAAAACTATAATTATACCACCCTCCCACGTGGCACAAAGCCACTAATTAGGGAGGATGATTCATAATATACATGTATAGGTGTCTTCAAGGTAAGTCTCGAGTAAGACTTATAAAGTCTTATCCATAAATCTTGAATAAGACTTGAAAACCAAGAATTTATAAAACTTTAAAAACTTCAATCGTTAAAGCCATTGATTCCAAGCCAAATTAAAACTCTAACTAAGATAAGACTTGAATAAGTCTTATCTTCATTTTCATTTTTAGGTCCAAAACACATGAGAAGATCAGAAACATCTCCTTCTTTAAAAGTTCAAGAAAACATTAAATAACAAAATAGTAATTACTTAGTTTGAATGTTTGATTTTTTGTTTAGTTTCAAAGACATATTGTCTTTGAGAAAAGCATGAAGGAACAGAACCAAAATTCTTCCAAAATTTCAAATCAAACAAGTTCGTTCCGATTTCAAGGAATCCAGGTCCGTATTTCGCAGAAGCAGATTCGTTCAAATAATTTCAAGAACAGGTATGTTAAGGCTATCCCTTCTTTTTTTTGGCATGGTCCAAATTATAAGGAAGAAACGAGCAAACTCATGGTTTCCATAAATTACTTTATTCATAGAAATACTAGGGGTGTCTATATTCTTGATCCCCCACGTGAATTATTATTATCTTCTGTTCATGGGTCTCGAAAGTACGTATGTTGGTAAAGTTTATTTCATGATATTAATCAGAGGCA
>ML310408.1:0-22880 GCA_005239505.1 Nicotiana paniculata
TATTAGAGTTACCTCATTTCCAAATGGAGACATACTCTCACTTTGAACGTTTGAAATAATAAACTTCTTTTAGTGTTTTCTTGAAAAAAAAAATTTAAAATAAATCTTATTAAACGATATATCAGAGAATAAAACTGAAAAAGTAAGAAATCAATAGGAGATCATGAGGTTGAATAACTATCCGTTACGGAGAATGAAATATAGATGTTGATAATATGAACACTGAGAGTGAAAGAGATGACTCGAGAAAGAAAAGACTGATCATGATTTTGGCGTGAATAAAAAGAACGCGGAGGACACGTATATATAGGAGAATTAGAAAGATGCAGGAGATTAGCAATTAATAATATGTTTAAACTGCGTCTCCTAAAAAAGAAAAAAGAAGATAAAGGAAAATCTCCGCGGAAGTGGTTTTAAAATCATTACTAAAAAGTAGTTTTTGTAGATTATTTCTTTATAAATTTTCTTGAAAAAGAAGTTTAATATTTTTCTTTATGCGAGTTTACATAACTTGAATATATAATTTTTATATCGTTTATAGAAAAAAGTTAAATTATTTAAATTAATATACTGAAAGCTGTCATATTGGGTAGGGGTGAACATAGACCGGCTTAGTTCGATATTTATCAAAATCAAACCAAATTGTCACGATCCAAATTTTTCTCCATTGGGTATCGTGATGACACCTAGTCGTAGGGACTAGGTAAGCCTAACATTTTCACTGAACAACAATAATAAATAAAGGAATTTTAAAAATTTCGAAATAGAATTCTTGACAGAGTTTACAATTTCCCAAAACCCGGTAAATACAAGTCATAAGCTCTATGAAATCTTTCTATCAAATCTAAATACAACTTTCTAGGAATAAGTAAGTACAGTTGAATAGAAATAAAATAGGAAGGTGACTCCGAAGCCTGCGGACGCAACAACAGATTACCTTGAGTCTCCTCAGCAATGATTTGCACAGCTACCAACAACAATAACCTGAAGCTTCACACAAAAATGTGCAGAAGTGTAGTATGAGCACACCACAACGGTGCCCAGTAAGTATCAAGACTAACATCGGTGAAGTAGTGACGAGGACTAGTCAAGACACCGCCAGTCTAATAAGTAAAAAATGCATAGATGTATAAATGACCGAAACAAAATATCTATCTAAAGATTTCTCAATGTAATTAACGATATGATCGAATAATATGGAAGAAAATTCAATAATCACGATTAACGGACAGCATAATAGAAATACACAAAGAGAATGGAAAATAATGCAATCCAAATGGCGGAAATTACAACCCAATAAAGACTAGCAACTCAGAGCTGCATCAATTTATTCACGTCAGGCCTTAGCCAATAACTCAATAAAACTAGTCAAACCTTCGAGTGAAAACCTTTAAATCGTGAGTTTATTTTGAAAGCTTTAAAGATATAATCATTTCGGAATAGAGAAATTTCTTCTTTGAAACATGCTTTATCTGAATGTATATTTATATATTTTTATAAAGAGAAATCTTAACAACATAGTCTCTTCAAAATACGTGATGTTCAAATATACTTTCTCAAATACTGCTCTTTCATATATCATCAAATACGTGATGTTCAAAATATATTTTCCCAAGTACTGCTCTTTCAAATATCATCAAAATACGTGATGTTCAAAATATATTTTCCTAAGTACTGCTCTATCAAATATCATCATTCTGCAAGACAAATGCTTTTCAAATATACTTTCGGAAAAGAAGTCCTTTAGACATAACTTTTCCTGGAGATAATTGCTTTCAACTATACTTTTCAATATATATATATCTTCCGATCCAAATCTCCTCAATCAGAAAACTACCAGAACTCAGTCCGCCACTAAGAATTTGTCATGCAATGCAGTATAGGGGGAAAGCTCCCGGATCTCTGTCCGTAGTCCCAATTTAAATATTCGATGCAGTACAGAGGGAAAGCTCCCGGATCTCTGTCCGTAGTCCCAATTTAAATATTCGATGCAGTACAGAGGGAAAGCTCCCGGATCTCTTTCTGTAGTCCCAATTTACATATGTGATGCAGCATCAGAGGAAAGCGCTCAGATCTGTGTCTGTAGTCCTAATTTAAATATGTGATGCAGTACAGGGGGAAAGCTCCCAGATCTCTGTCCGTAGTCCCAATTTAAATATGCAGTGCAGTGCAGGGGAAAACCTCCCGGATCTCTGTCTGTAGTCCCAATTTAAATATGCAATGCAGCCACTGAGGAGAACAACCAGAATGCGACAGAAACAACATATATTGCCACAACCGGAGCGAAAGCAAACAAGGCCGAATAGAAAGTGCGATGAGCAAATCAATACAAAGACTTAAATCACAAAAGTGGTAACAACTCGCTCATAAGAAGTAGCCCATGAGAGGAATGCCAAGCACAAAGAGAGAACAACATAACGAGGGGAAGATAAGAAAAATATAGCAACGATTCTATACATTCAAGTTCGCAACCAAGAAACCAAATCATCCCGGCAAGGGAATCAGCTATAACCAATCTCACTTAGACAATTAGCTTCACCGAATAAACTCAGTTTGAACAATGCTCAGTAAATAGGCAGCATCAAAGAATACCATCAACATGGACGGTCATCAATTAAACCTAAGTAGTACTTAAGAGAAAAATCATTTAAATCACAATGCACGACTCACCGGCATGCTTGACCAACGTATAGATTCCAATTTCTTGTTAGACATTATAGAACGAGATTATACTAGTTCTAGTCACATAGGCAGCGTATGAAGGAAGACATAGCATAATGGTAGGAAAAATAAAGTCTTCATTTAAGTCAATTAAGATCATATAAGAAACAAGGAGTGCTAGGCAAGTACTTCTAAATTGTACAGGAAGAGATGAGACTAGAAATCAGGAATTCAGATAGAACAAGTTCAATTCATATACGGGGAATATAAGGACTCAAAATCCCTAAAAGGCCAATCCATTTGAAAATAAGTTTGAGTACGCACTCGTCACCTCGCGTACACGGACTACAATCAACATATAAGACTCAGTCCTAAGGGGTAGCTCCCCCCCCCCCCCACAAGGTTAGGCAAGATACTTACCTCAAGGACGACAACCCGGTACTCAAAAATAGACTTCTTGGGCGGGAAGGCCTCCGAACGGCTCAAAATCAAATAAAACAACTTCAAAATACATAAAAATGAATAAGGAATGATTCCGAAAATTAAAGTTTCAATCTTTGCAAATTTATAAAATTCGACCAAAAAGTTGACCCCCGGGCCCGCTCCTCAGAACCCGACAAAATTTACGAATTCCGATTACCCATTTCGATACGAGTTCACCCATACTAAATTTATTCAATTCCAATAACATTTGGTCATCAAATCATGAATTTTCATTTTTGAAGTTTTCTTTCAAAACCCACAATCCCCTCAACCCAAAACACATTTAAATGATAAAAACAAGAACTAATTCATGAAATATATTTCATTCTAATTGAAGAACACCTACCCATTCGATTTGTGTGAAAATCCCTCAAGGAATCGCCCAAAACCGAGTTCTAGAAGTCAAAATATGTTTAAAATGGTAAAACTCCCAATTTTGGAAACTTATAATCTGTCCAGGCTTTTAAAGCATCGCGATCGCGGGGATCGAGGCGCGATGGCATAGAAGGAAAATGAAGCTGGTTTAAAATGCTCTACGCGATCGCGGAACAGCTTATGCGATCGCGTATAAGGAGTAAGTTGGCTTCTGCGACCGCAGACCAACTATTGCGATCGGAGTGAAGGAAGTTCGTGGGCGAGTCAAACACTCTATGCGATCGTGGATTATTCTATGTGATCGCATAGAAGGGGACACAAGATAGCAGAACAGTAGAGGAAAATGAGAGAAAATGGACCCGAATCCTATCCGAACCACCTGAGCCCTCGGGGCTCAAAACCAAATATACACACGACCTGAAAAACATCCTACAGACTTATTTGAGTAATCAAATCACCAAAATAACATCATAAGCATCGAATTAAACCTCAGGATCAATGAAATGTCTCAAAACTTCTTTAAACATCAATTTTTGCATTTAAGGTTCGAATCACATCAAAATAAGTCCGTTTCTTACCAAATTTCACAGATCACACATATAAGACATATTGAACCTGTACCGGGCTTCAGAACAATGATACGAACCCGATATAACAAGTTTCACCTCAAATTTAATTTTCAAAAACCTTTATATTTTTCAGAAAAAAATTTTCTTTAAAAATTTATTTCTCGGACTTGGGACCTCAGAATTCGATTCTGGGCATATGCTCAAGTCCCATATTTTCCTACGGATCCTCCGGGACCGTCAATTCACAGGTCCGATGTCCGTTTACCAAAAACGTTGATTGAAGTCAACTTTATTCAAATTTCCAATACAAGATAATCATTTTTATATATTTTCACATAAGGGCTTCCCGGAAACACGCCTGGGCTATGCACGCAAATCGAGGTGAGATAGAAGGAGGTTTTCACGACTCGGAACGCAGAATTAGATAAAAATATACAGGATGACCTTTTGGATCGTCACAATCTCCCCCTCTTAAAAAACGTTCGTCCTCGAACGTGCTAAGATTCAATTGAACTCATCCAATCCCTGATTGCGCATTTCTAACACACACCCGTGGGTGATGCCACATCACCCCAACCTACATAAGCCTGATGACACCATCACAACTGCCATATAGCCTTCTCATCATCATCGATAAGCCTCCTACCTCAATTCCTTACTTTCTACTCATTTCGAAAAGACCTGATTCTAAATCCATATCCGACATTAGCCTCAACTAGCTGAATCAACTCAGGTCTACGCCTACAAGGCACGACCACACAACATAGCACATCACACATAGGCTCAATAACATTTTTGATCAGAATAAGTGCCCGAAATCAACTCAACATTGGCAATTTTTCCCACATATGGAAGAACTCTGTTTCCAAATCCTATAATACTGATAATGATGCAATAAACACGAAGACCTCATCATTAGACACCCGAATCACCGAGTAACAGCTAACACCACCAGGCACACATCCCGCAAACTGAACTAAAGAAGCACATAACGAAATGGCTGAGTATAAAAGATAGAAGCATATAAAGGTACTATCACAAAAGCCCATAGGCATATCTCTCTATCAATACTTACTTACCAAAAGCCATATAACAAGGAATAAGCAAAGCTTATGAACAAATCACAAGGATTCCATCCTGATAAAATTTCCACCGCAGTCCTCAGCCCGGTCCAAGCATATCAAATCACAAAGAATCACGAGGGTATCACCCTCAACACTAGGTCACAAAAGAGTGAAGAGTGTAGTATCAGTACAACCGACCCCATGTATTGAGTAAGTGCCGAGCCTAACCTCGACGAAGTAGTGAAGAGGCTACGGCTGGGCATTTAACTACATAACCTGTAAATAATATATATAAAAAAGCAAGAATGAAACAATAACAATAAACTCGATAACCAATTACTTGAAATAGTAAATAAAAGAAACAACTCTATAAGATGACCCTTTGAGTCATCACAGGCATAAATATCCTATCATAAAAGTAGATTACACTTAACGATTACATGGATTTATGACTATAAGTTTAGTCCATGAAGGCACCGAACAAAGTCAGACTACAATTTACTTTTTAGTTTTGTTATTATATTTTCTTTAAAACACATGAAATGAAGAATATTATTTTTAATGTTTTATTAAGCTAGCGTTTGGCCATTGTTCTGTGCGAACGCGTTCTTTCGTTCGCGATTGTGTGGGTCCACGTCGAGTTTCTCTACGACCGCAGCCTTCACTTTGCGATCGCGTAAGTCTAAGGCCAGTACCCTCCGCGATCTCACGGCACATGTTGCGATCGCGATAGCCATTTTCGCCCAGTTTTATTTAAATGCTCAAAAACAGAATACCCATTACGGGATTTTCATATTTTTCACCATCTCCTTCTTCTCCAAAGTCCATAGCCGATTTCCAAGCTGCACTTCCTCCATAACCACTTAGGTAAGTAATCTTAACTCTTGTTTCTTCCATTTCCCTTCATCAATCACTAAATTCTAGGTCTAAAAACATATATCAAAGAAAGGAATTGGGGGTTTTGGGTAGAGGTAAGGCTTTTGGAAATTTTGGGAATTCAACCTCATTTTGGGGTCGGATTTCAAAACAAATTGTATATTCGGGTTCATGGGGGAATGGGTTATCGGTTTTTGGTCCGAACCTCGAGTTTGGACCATGCAGGCCCGGGGTCGAATTTTGGTATTTTTGGAAGAATTATAGGAAATGTATAATTAGGCTTTGGGATTGAGTTATTGAATAATTATTGATGTTATTAAGTCAATTATGTCTAGATATTATCATTTCGGAGTCAGATTCAATAGGAAAGGTCGTGATTGAGGCTTGACTTTCATTCTTGGAGCCGAGGTAAGTGTTCAGCCTAACCTTAGCTTGAGGGATTAGGTATAAAGTCTTATTTTCTATGTGTAATTCATGTCCAACGTATAGGTGAGGTTACAGGTACCTATATGTTGTGGTCAAGCATGCCCTTGAGTCGAATTTTGATGAATTATTTAATGTTCTTTGATATTCTCTGTGTTGTGAATTATTGGGAACCTTGGAAGTGGTACCTTGAGGTTAATTCATGACGTACAAAGTTATTGATTATGTGTTCGGACGAGGATTTTAGTGTTGACATTATACTACAGAGTGAGATTGGTTATAGCTGAGTCCTTTGCCGGGACAATAGAATTTTGTTGATTATTTGTGTACATTTGAAATGTCGTATTGTTAAACTTTCATATCAATTGTTGCTTTTACACTCATCATGAACGAGGGAACATTCCGTGCCGATTGATTATTATTTATGCACGAGGGAACATTCCGTGCCGATTGATTATATTTATGCACGAGGGAACATTCCGTGCCGATTGATTATTATTTATGCGCGAGGGGACATTCCGTGCCGATTGATTATTATTTATGCGCGAGGGAACATTCCGTGCCGATTGACTATTATTGATGCACGAGGGTACATTCTATGTCGAGTCATTATTATTTATGCGCGAGGGGACATCCCGTGCCGTGTGATTTTGAGGCTATACACGAGGGGTCCTGATGTGTCTTCTCCTGTCTATTTTACTTGTTTCGAGTTGTCATTTCCAGATTTACCTTTACATTCCAGTTAGTACTTGATTCTACTATTTTAGCTATTGTTTCCCCTCTTATCCCCAACATGTTCTTCCTCGTAACTGTATTCTTGTTTATTTTCTACTATACTATTGAACTGCACAGGTAAAATTTGTTGTCTGGTCCTAGCCTCGTCACTACTTTGCCGAGGTTAGGCCCGACACTTACTCAGTACATGGGGTCGGTTGTACTGATGCTACACCTGCACTTCTTTATGTTGTGCATATTACTCAGTCGGACCTAGTGGACCTCGCTAGTGGGAGTGTCCTTCAGTCTATTCCAGACGACACCGAGGTAGTTCCACATGGCGTTCATGGATCTCGGCGTCCCTGACTATCTTTCATTCTGTCATTTATGTTTTTTCCAGACAGATAGATCATTTTATTTTCAAACTGTTGTTTTTAGACAAATATTAGACTGGTTCGTGAGGTTGTGACTCCACTTCTGGGTTTTGTACTTAAAGGGATTTCTTCGTTATTAGCTATTGTCATTTAGATTTATGTTAATGCTTCCGCACTTTATCTCTATTATATAGTCAGTGTTTGTTATTTTCACTTGTTAATAAATTAATTTAGTTAACACATTGGCTTGCCTAGCAGGTGCAATGTTAGGTGCCATCACGGCCTGAAGGTGGGATTTCAGGTCGTGACAAGTTGGTATCAGAGCACTAGGTTGCTTAGGTCTCACAACTCACGGACAAACTTGGTAGAGTCTGAGGGATGGGTACGAAGACGTCCTTACTTATCCCCTAGAGGATGCAAAGTTAGGAATAACTCCACTTTTCTTCTTTTCGTTTGTGCGATTTGAATTCTAAATGCCAATTGAGTTTCGATTCTATTCTCTCGTAGATGGAGAGAACGCATGCTTCCTTATCTACCGATCAGCAGCCCGATTCTCCTGTTGCAGCTCTTACGAGAGGCCGAGGTTGAGGCCGTATTAGAGGCCGAGCCAGGGGCAGGGCACAGCCCAGGCCAGCAGCCGCAGTAGAGGACCCACAGGTAGACTTTTTTGGTGAGGTTCCTACTAATATAGTTCCAGTTGGACCAACTCAGGTCCTAGAGGGGTTAACTGCCACCCCGGTGCTTCAGGACGCTCAAGTTCGCTTAGTGAGACTCATGGATAGTGTGGCGCAGGCCGATCTTCTTCCTATTGCACCAGCCGTCTCTCGGGCCATCTGGGTCTGTACCATTGACTTAGGCTTAGTTCTCCGAGTTATTCATGGGGAAGTTCCTTCCAGTTACTCAGAGGGAGGATCCTCAGAGGCAGTTTGAGCGCCTCCAGCAGGGATCTATGTCTGTCACTCAGTACAAGACCAGGTTCATCACTCTAGCTCGGTATGCTATTATGATACTCCCCACTGATCTTGGGGGACTAAGGAGGTTTATTGAGGGTTTGGATCAGCCCATCAGGCTTCAGATGGAGAAGGAGTCAGGTATTGATATTTCCTTCCAGGATGCGGCCAATGTGACCAGGAGGATTGAGATGATTATGTCACAGGGTGGTGGTTAGGGGGCTGACAAGAGGCCCCGACACTTCGGTCGATTCAGTGGAGCCTCATATCGGGATATGGATTCTTTCGGCAGAGGTCATCTTCCCAGACCCTATCAGTCGGCACTTCAGGTAGCTCACAGTGCACCGCCAACTCCTATTAGTACACCACCATCACCTATCAGTGCACCGCCGCTTCAGAGCTTCCAGGGTGGTTATCAGGGTCGACAGGGCCAGTTCCAGAGTCAGCAGCCACATCCGCAGAGGCCTTGTTATACTTGTGGTGGTTTGGGGGCATATTTCTAGGTTTTTCCCCTGAGGTTCTGGTGGGTCTCAGTATCAGGGTTCCCGTGACATGGTTCCCGTATTAAGCGCACCCCCTCCCCCTCAGCCAGCTAGGGGTGGTGGTCGTGGTGCCATAGGTAGAGGTCAGACTCATAGAGGTGGAGGACCTGCCACGAGAGGTAGAGTTCAGGCCGCAGTAGGTTGACCCAGAGATGATCAGGCTGGAGGGGCTCAGCCCCGATGCTATGCTTTTCCTCCCAGTCCTGATGTTGAGGCTTCTGATGCAGTTATTACAGGTACAGTTTCAGTTTGTAGCCGAGAGGCTTCAGTGTTATTTGATCCGGGTTCTACATTCTCCTATGTGTCTTCATATTTTCCCCTTATTTGAGTATGCCCTGTGATTCCTTGAGTATTGATGTGCCTGTGTCTACATCGGTGGGTGATTCTATAGTGGTAGATCGAGTCTACCGTGCTTGTCTAGTAGCTATTGGTGGTCTGGAGACTCATTTGATCTTTTGCTCCTTGATATGGTTGACTTTGATGTTATATTGGGGATGGATTGGTTATCCCCCTATTATGCTATTCTGGACTGTTATGCCAAGATAGTGACCTTGTCCTTGCCAGGGGTGCCTCGTTTGGAGTGGAGGAGAACTCCTAGTCAATATTCTGGTAGAGTCATTTCTTATATGAAGGCTCGGCGCATGGTTGAGAAGGGTTGTTTGGCCTATCTGTCCTATGTTCACGTTTCTAGCGCCGAGGTTCCTTCCCTGGAGTTTGTGGCCATGGTTCATGAGTTTCCAGAGGTATTCCCTGCTGACCTACTGGGTATGCCACCTGACTGGGATATTGATTTTTTTATTGAGTTAGCTCAGGGCACCCAACCTATTTCTACTCCACCGTATCATATGGACCCGCCAGAGTTGAAGGATCAGTTTCATGATTTGTTGGATAAAGGCTTCATTAGGCCTAGTGTTTCTCCTTGGGGTGCCCCAGTATTGTTTGTCAAGAAGAAAGATGGCTTGATGAGGAAGTGTATTGACTACCAGCAGTTGAATAAGGTTACTATTAAGAACAAGTATCCTTTGCCGAGGATTGATGATTTATTCGACCAGTTTCAGGGTGCTTCAATGTTTTCCAAGATTGACTTGAGATCTGGTTACCATCAGCTGAGTATAAGGGCTTCTGATGTCCCTTAGACAGCCTTTCACACTCGTTATTGGCATTATGAGTTCTTGGTGATGTCATTTGGGCTGACAAATGCCCCCGTTGCTTTTATGGAGTTGATGTACCGAGTGTTCAGGCCTTATTTGGACTCATTTGTGATTGTCTTCATTGATGATATATTGATATACTCTCGCAGCCGAGAGGAGCATGAGCAGCACCTTAGAGTCGTCCTCCAGACTTTGAGGGATAGTCAATTGTATGCAAAATTTTCCAAGTGTGAGTTCTAGTTGAGTTCATTTGCATTTTTAGGCCATGTGGTATCGTTAGAGGGTGTTCAGGTGGATCCCAAGAAGATTTCAGCAGTCAGAGGTTGGCCTAGACCTACCTCAGCTACAAATATCCGGAGTTTCTTGGGCTTAACATGTTATTATCGCCGGTTTGTGGAGGGCTTTTCATCCATTGCAGCCCCGATGACTAGGTTGACTTAGAAGAGTGCTCAGTTCAGGTGGTCTAATGAGTGTGAGGCGAGCTTTCAGAAGCTCAAGATATCCTTGACCCTGGCACCAGTGTTAGTTTTGCCCACAGGTTCAGGACCGTATACCGTGTATTGTGATGCTTCACAGGTTGGGCTTGGTGTAGTGTTTATGCAGGATGGCAAGGTTATAGCCTATGTTTCTCGTCAGTTAAAGGTTCATGAGAAGATCTATCCAGTTCATGACTTGGAGTTAGCAGCGATTGTGCATGCATTGAAGATTTGGAGGCATTATCTGTGTGGTGTTCCATGTGAGGTGTTCACGGATCATAAGAGCTTACAATATCTGTTCAAGTAGAGGAGATGGTTATAGTTGCTGAAGGATTATGATATTACCATTCTTTATCATCTGGGGAAGGCCAACGTGGTGGCCGATGATTTGAGCCGGAAGTCAGCTAGTATGGTTAGTCTTGCCTATTTATCAGTCGGAGAGCGACCTCTTGCTTTGGATGTTCAGGCATTAGCCAACCGATTTGTAAGATTGGAGGTTTCTGAGACTGGCAGTGTTTTGGCCCATACCGTGGTCCATTCTTCATTGTATGACCATATTCGGGCCAGGCAGTATGATGATCGCCATTTATATGTTCTTAGAGATAGAGTCAGGCACGGAGATGCCAAGCAGGTTACGATTGATGATGAGGGAGTTTTGAGGATACAAGGTCGGATTTGTGTACCTGATGTAGATGGTATTCGTGAGTTGATACTTCAGGAGGCCTATAGTTCCCGGTATTCTATTCATCCGGGCGCCGCAAAGATGTACCAGGACTTGCGGCAACATTATTGGTGGCAGAGGGTGAAGAAGGATATTGTACCTTATGTAGCTCAGTGCTTGAACTATCAGCAGGTTAAGTACGAGCACTAGAGACCCGGTGGTTTGATGCAGCCGATTCATCTCCCCGAGTGGAAATGGAAGCGTATCACCATGGACTTTGTAGTTGGACTCCCACGAACTCAGAGGATGTTTGATGCAGTATGGGTCGTTGTGGATAGGCTGACCAAGTCAGCGCACTTCATCCCAGTATCAGTTTCATATTGAGCAGAGAAGTTGGCAAGGATCTACATGAGAGAGATTGTTATACTGCATGGTGTGCCCATATCCATTATATCATACCGAGGTACTCAGTTTACCTCCCATTTCTGGAGAGTATTTCAGCGAGAGTTGGGCACACAGATTGATTTGAGCACCGCATTTCATTCTTAGACAGACGGACAGTCCGAGCGTACTATTCAAATTTAGGAGAATATGTTGCGAGTTTGTGTCATGGAATTTGGTGGTTTATGGGACCAGTTCTTGCCTTTAGTTGAGTTTGCCTACAACAAGATCTATCAGTCAAGCATTCAGATGGCTCCGTATGAGGCGTTGTATGGTAGACGATGTCGGTCTCCTATCGGATGGTTTGAGCCGGGAGAGGTCATATTGTTGGGTTCTGAGTTAGTCTAGGATGCCTTGGACAAGGGGAAGATCATTCAGGATAGACTTCGTACAGCTAAGTCCAGGAAGAAGAGTTATGCGGATCGCAAAGTTTGAGATTTGGCATTTATGATAGGCGACCGGGTATTTCTTTGGGTGTCATCCATGAAGGGCGTGATGAGATTTGGAAAGAAGGGCAAGTTGGGCCCTAGGTACATTGGTCCATTTGAGATTCTTGATAAGATAGGAGAGGTGGCCTATAGACTTTCCTTGCCACCTAGTTTGTCAGTTGTGCGTCCGGTATTTCATGTATCTATGCTCCGGAGGTATATTGTGGATCCATCTCATGTACTTGACTTCAGTAGTGTCCAGTTGGACAAGGATTTTTCTTATGAGGAGGAGCCAGTGGCCATATTAGACCGGCAGGTGCTACAGTTGAGATCGAAGAGTTATCCTTTGGTTCTTGTTCAGTGGAGAGGTCTGCCTGTTGAGGTAGCTACTTGGGAGTCCGATCCCGATATGCGGATCCGATATCCCCACCTTTTCCTCGATTCATGTACTTTTCTATGTCCATTCGAGGACGAATGATTGTTTTAGAGGTGGAGATTGTGATGACCCAAAAGGTCATATTGTGTTAATTTAGCAAAACTATGTTCCGAGTCTCCGAAAGCCTCCGTTAATCTCATCTCGATGTGCATGCACATCCCGGGCGCGTAGACGGGGAGTCTCTATGTGGAAATGTGTTAAACAGTTAAATTTATGATAATTAATGGAATAAAGTTGACTTTGGTCAACATTTTTGGTAAAAGGACTCGGACTCATAATTTGACGGTCCCGGAGGGTCCGTAGGAAAATATGGGACCTGGGCATATGCCCATAATCGAATTACGAGGTCCCAAGTTCGAGAAATTAATTTTTAAGGAAAATTGTTTTCTGAAAATAAGAAAGACTTTTGAAAATGAACTTTGATGTGAAATATGTGTTACCGAGCCTGTATTATGGTTCCAGAGCCCGTAACAGGTTCAATATGTGTTATGTGAGTTATATGTAAAATTTGGCAAGAAACTGACTTGGTTTGACGTATTTCGAATCAAAACTGGAGAATTTAGAAGTTTATGAAGTTTGAGAAAATTCTATAGATTTTGGAGCTTAATTAATTGTTTTTGATGTTATTCTGGTGGTTATATTACTCGAATAAGTTTGTAGGATGATTTTGAAGTCATGTGTATATTTTTTTTTGAGCCCCAAGGGCTCGGGTGAGTTCCGGGTGGGTGTCGGGGTGCAAAATATTTGGAACAAAGTCTGGTTTTTAGGGGCTGTTCTGGTGTCTGAGATTTTTACACTATGCGATCACATAGGTTGCCCCGCGATCGTATATTGTAGTGTGAGGGGCGGGGGTCAATTTTCTCTGCGCGATCGCAAAGAGCTAGGTGCGAGCATGGAACCTTAGGTCTTATCTCTACGTGAACGCACCCCTATGTCCGCGATCGCGTAAGTCTCTTGAGGGGTTGGGGGCTGGGTACCATATGTTCTGTGCGAACGCATTCTTTTGTTCGCAATTGCGTGGGTCCACGTCTTGTTTCTCTGCGATCGCAGCCTTCACTTCGCAATCGTGTAAGTCTAAGGCCAGTACCCTCCGCGATCGCAAGGCACATGTCGCGATCGCGATAGCCATTTTCACCTAGTTATTTAAATGCTAAAAAACAGAATACCCATTACGGTATTTTCATATTTTTCACCATCTCCTTCTTCTCCAAACCCCATAGCCAATTTCCAAGCTGCTCTTCCTCAATAACCACTTAGGTAAGTAATCTGAACTCTTGTTTCTTCCATTTTCCTTCATCAATCACTAAATTCTAGGTCTAAAAACATGAAACCAAAGGTAGGAATTGGGGGTTTTGGGTATAGTTAAGGCTTTTGGAAATTTTGGGAATTCAACCTCATTTTGTGGTCGAATTTCAAAATAAATTGTATATTCGGGTTCATGGGGGAATGGGTTATCGGGTTTTTGTCCGAACCTTGAGTTTGGACCAAGCAGGCCCGTGGTCGAATTTTGGTATTTTTGGAAAAATTATGGGAAATGTATAATTAGGCTTTGGGATTGAGCTATTGAATAAATATTGATGTTATTAAGTCAATTATGTCTAGATATTATCGTTTCGGAGTCGGATTCAAGAGGAAAGGCCGTGATTGAGGCTTGACTTGCGTTATTGGAGCCGAGGTAAGTGTTTGGCCTAACCTTAGCTTGAGAGATTAGGTATATAGTCTTATTTGCTATGTGTAATTCATGTCCAACGTATAGGTGAGGTGACGGGTACCTATATGTTGTGGTCAAGCATGCCCGTGAGTCGAATTTGGATGAATTATTTAATGTTCTTTGATATTCTCCGTGTTGTGAATTATTGGGAACCTTGGAAGTGGTACCTTGAGGTTACTTCATGACGTAGAAAGTTATTGATTATGTGTTCGGACGAGGATGTTACTGTTGTCGTTATACTACTGAGTGAGATTGGTTATAGCTGAGTCCCTTGCCGGGACAGTAGAATTTTTTTATTATATATGTACATTTGAAATGTCGTATTGTTAAACTTTCATATCAGCTGTTTCTTTTACACTCATCATGCACGAGGGAACATTCCATACCGATTGATTATTATTTATGCACGAGGGAACATTCCGTGCCGATTGATTATAGTTATGCACGAGGGAACATTCAGTGCCGATTGATTATTATTTATGCGCGAGGGGACATTCCGTGCCGATTGATTATTATTTATGTGCGAGGGGACATTCCGTGCTGATTGATTATTATTTATGCGCGAGGGGACATTCCATGCCGATTGATTATTATTGATGCGCGAGGGGACATTATGTGACGAGTCATTATAATTTATGCGCAAGGGGACCTTCCGTGCCGTGTGATTTTGAGGCTATACATGAGGGGTCATGCCGTGTCTTCTCCTGTCTATTTTACTTGTTTCGAGTTGTCATTTCCAGCTTTACTTCTACATTCCAGTTAGTACTTGATTCTATTGTTTTAGCCATTGTTTCCCCTCTTATCCCCAGCATGTTCTTCCTCATAACTGTATTCTTGTTTATTTTCTACTATACTATTGAACTGCACTGGTACAATTTGTTGTCTGGTCCTATCCTCGTCACTACTTCGCTGAGGTTAGGCCCGTCACTTACTCAGTTCATGGGGTCGGTTGTAATGATGCTACACCTGCACTTCTTTATGTTGTGCATATTACTCAGTCGGACCTAGTGGACCTCGCTAGTGGGAGTGTCCTTCAGTCCATTCCAGACGACACCGAGGTAGTTCCGCATGGCGTTCGTGGATCTTGACGTCCCTGCCTGTCTTTCATTCTGTCATTTATGTTTTTTCCAGACAGATAGATCATTTTATTTTCAAACTGTTGTTTTTAGTCAAATCTTAGAGTGGTTCGTGAGGTTGTGACTCCTCTTCTGGGGTTTATACTTAAAGGGATTTCTTCGTTATTAGCTATTGTCATTTAGGTTTATGTTAATGCTTCCGCACTTTATATCTATTATATAGTTCAATGTTTGTTATTTTAACTTGTTAATAATCAATTCAGTTAACACGTTGGCTTGCCTAGCGGGTGCAACGTTAGGCGCCATCACGGCCTGAAGGTGGGATTTCGGGTCGTGACACATTTTCAAAACATATTTTCCAAATTTATTTTGGAAAAACATATGTATTATTAGGGATTTGACCCAAAACTAGCTATTGAGCTGGTTTTGGGATTTGACATTTGGGATTTTGGATTTTGCCAAAAAATATAGGCAAAATCTATGGCCAAACATGTGTTTGCCAAATTAAACCCAAGTTTATTTTAGCCCAATCTATGGCCAAATGGATCCTAAGTTTTATCCACGGTCTTTGTAAGACATATACAATGAACACGCGGTTGAAGATAGAGATTTGCACTAAATATTAGTAGTAATCTATTGTAGGAGATCCAATTTTGTTGAAGAGTTAACCTAAATAGCCGTTCATTCAACTGCTTAAACTAAAAATAGTCGATGGATGTATAATATATAAATAGTTCAAGCATACTATATGTATAACTATATATAATCCATGTACAATCTACATATACCGATTAGAAAAAGTAAATACCAAATATGATTGGCTCTTTATGTAATGATCCCAATTTTGTTAAAGAAATGCACATACACAATACCAAACAAGATTCTTAAACACTTATCTGGGCGTGTCAATGGGTCATCATGAAGTCCTATGGCCCAGGTTGGTAACTTCCATAGCACTTTAGAGGAATGCCCGCTTAAGGTGCGCCCAAGTGACCGAGCCCATGCCATATTTGTGAAAGCTAGGCCTTTATTTGTGTGGCCCTAAAGACAAACGTACTGAATTAATTGGAAAAAAAATCAGAGCACCTAAATATACATAAAGCTAGCTTAGATATGCTGCGTATAATTTTTTCTCTCAATGTTAAAGGTTATTCCTTCTCCAATAAAACTTCTACTTAATGAGGAAAATGCACAGTTAGTCAGTAATAACACATGTATTTACTTTTAAGTCATTGTTTAAAATGTCTTTAGTCTTTAGCCACTGCTTTAATAAATTTTTACCCGCCAGGACAAAAATACCCTCCTGTTCATAAAGTTCAGGACCAAGTGTCCTTAACTTATGAGCTTGTTACTGTAAGTTCATGATTAGCTGTCCTTAAGTTATGAGCTTGTAAGTCTAAGTTTAGGACTACGTGTCCTTAACTTTGGAACTTATAACTCTAAGTTCAGGACTACATGTCCTTAACTTTTGAACTTGGAACTCGAAGTTCAGGATTACCTGTCCTTAATTTCTGTGCTTGTAAATCTAAATTAGGGACTACATATCCGTAATTTCTGTGCTTGTAACTCTAAGTTAAGGACCAAGTGTCCTTAATTTTTGAACTTCCAACTCTAAGTTCAGGACCAAGCGTCCTTAACTTATGAGCTTGTTACTTTAAGTTTAGGACTATATGTCCTTAACTTATGAGCTTTTTACTTTAAGTTCAGGACTAGCTGTCCTTTATTTATGAGTTTGTAGCTCGAAGTTTAGGACTACCTGTCCTTAACTTTAGAACTTGTAACTCTAAGTTCAGGACTACATGCCTTTATTATTTGAACTCGAAACTCTAAGTTCAGGACTACCTATCCTTAATTTCTGTGCTTGAAACTCTAAGTTAAGGACAACCCGCCGTATGCTAGGCATTGAAATATTTTGTACTAAATCACTTTCCCCAGATCCTCATGCTCTGCAAAGATAGATAAGGATGTAAATGAAATGGATGAGTGAAAGAATGTTGGTTACTGTGACATGTTCAAATGTGATACACAAATTGCCCTCAACATTGTTAACATGTTAATGAATATGTCATGCTGCAGTAGACAGTGTACAACATATGGAGCCGAGTTTATATGAACATGCTAGAAAACTCTTTTTACTAAATAAGCAGCGTTCCTGCAGAACAGGAGAAAGGGTTTTGAAATTTTGGTAGAGGGTTTGGTAAGGAAAAGATATAGAAGAAAGGGTAACACCGTCTTTTCATATTAATTTTAATAGACTAGTGACTACTTTTTCTCCTCATTAAAAATGTTTGATAAAAAGTAAATACCACTTTAAAAAGTGGCTACCCCACTCAATTTTTACCTACTCAATCTAACTACCTATGAGTGCATATATGTGATTAGTTTTCAGGTTTAAATCTAAAATTGTATTTAAACCCAAAAATATACTTTCTTAATTTTTGACAAAAACTCCAATTTTAACTGTTTAATTCCTTATTTTAGAGATCGTATATTTTTAGAATGAAAATTACCTCATTATAAAGAATTGTATCAGAATATTTGGACAACAAGGAAGTGAAATTGTAAACTGTTTCGTGGCCTTATTTGGGTAGAAATGTATCTGCACCTGATATATACACTAAATTTAATTAAGTTAACCATAAATAACAAACTAAAATTTATTAGGAGTCCTACTTTTAAATAATAAAATTTTCAAAGAATGAATCTATCTAATAAGGCATCGTGATAACATTTAGGGTTGCTGTCACATCTGTATCTTTTGTTTCCCTCCGCCTTTCTTTTAACATTGGTTTCACTATTCATCTCTAATTTAAAAAGAAGTTGAAGTTTACTTTTTCAATGATACAATTGCAAAATTAATGCAAAGTATTATGCTAAAAACTCAATTGAGAATATATTTTTCACAATCCCAATTCTCCTTCGAAGGGTGTCGTGATGGCACCTAGTCTCTACGATTAGGTAAGCCTAACAAATAATAACAATTGAACAGATATAAATTAACAAGTTATTAAAATTGACTGAATAATAGATAAAGCTTTTTGAAACACAAATCTCACAATACACACCCCAAAACTGGTAGAACTGAGTCATAAGCTCAACATAATATATAAAGACCCGTCGGTCATTTCGAGAGTTATAACCATGATTCCCTATTCACTGCTTTCCCCGTGTCTTTTCTGCTTATGTGTCTTGTCGAGAGGTGTTGGGTATGGTTTCAGAGTGTTTTGGGAGACTTAGTCCCTAGCGGAAGCTTAAGATTTAGGATTCGGACCATAGTCGGAACTGTGTGAAGACCACTGCGGAATGGAGTTCCGTCTGTTCCGTTAGCTCCGTTGGGAGATTTTGGACTTAGGGGCGTGTTAGGATGGTGTTTCGGAGGTCTGTAGCTCATTTAAGCTTGAAATGGCGAAAGTCATTTTTTTGGAGATTTTGACCAGTAGTGGACTTTTTGATATTGGGGTCGGACTCCGATTCTGTTTCCGGAAGTTGGAGTAGATCCATAAGGTTGAATATGAAGTCTACAAACTTTGGGTTCAATCGGACGTGGTTTGATAGGTTTCGCGTCGGTTGTAGAATTTGGAAGTTTCAAGTTTATTAAGTTTGAATGGGAGAGTGATTGTGTTTTTAGCGTTGTTTGATGTGAATTAAGGGTTCGACTAAGTTCGTACAATATTTAGGACTGGTTGGTATGTTTGGTTGAGGTCCCCGGAACCTCGGGTGAATTTTGGATGCTTATCGGATCATTTTGGACTTGTGAAGGATAGTAGATTTTCTTGTTTTTCCAGTTGTTGGTTTCCTTCTTCGCGTTCGTGAGGGTTATTCAGTGTTCCCCAAGAGGTAGGAGGAATGTTTTTCTTTGCGTTCGCGAAGTAGGGGCCGCGTTGGCAAGGGGTCGTTAGGCAGTACATCGCTAACGCGAGAAGAGCATCGCGTTCACGTAGAGGAAGTTGAGCGGCTGGGACCCCAGGCCTTTGGCCTACGCATTGGGATGTTGGTCCCGCGTTCGTGTAAGGTCAAGCTATGTGGTCTACGCATTCGCGACATGAGTATCGCATTCGCGATTAAGGATTTTAGCTGAAGAAAAATTTGTGCTTCGTGAACGCGAGGCTTTGGCCACGTTTGCGAAGAAGAAATCACTAGGCAAACTTATATCATTTCAAAACCGAGGGTTAGGACATTTTTATCAAAACTTGAGTTTGGGAGCTCGGATTTGGACTAGATTTTGGGGGATTTTCAGAGACATTCTACACTCTATTTTAGTTACATCCCATTAATTTCATCTTTAATTTCGATTTTGGGGTTGAAATTCTGAAAAAATTGGAATAAGTTCTTCAACATAGATTTCGAGTTTTAAAAGGCTATTTGTGGTCATATTTGAGTAATTTTATATGGTTGGACTCGTGAGTGAATGGGTGTTCATATTTTAACCATACCCGATTTCGAGATATGGGCCTAGGGAGGTCTTTTGGGACGATTTCCTAGTTTCTTGCTTTAGCTTAGATTTCATTGATTAGATTAGTTCTTATAGCTATATTTATGTTATGTAATTGATTTTGGGTAGATTTGGGCCATATAGAGCCGAATATTCGTGGGAATAGCATTGCTACCGATTGATTTAGCTTGGTTCGAGGTAAGTTGCTTGCCTAACCTTGTGTGGGGCAAATCCCCTTAGGATTTGGTATTGAAATTGATATTTGAGCTTCGTGTACGTGAGGTGACGAGTGCGTATACGGGATATTTGTTGCAAATACTTGATTTTACTGAGTAATTGCATGTTTTCACCTTAATTGAGTATACCGGCATATGTAGTTACCCTGTTAGCTTAGCGTAGCATTTTGACCTGCCTTAATTGCTTAACTGAACTGTTTGCAGCATGTATAGTGAACTCCTACTTCCTTTTCTTGATTTGAACTTATCCTAAGTTGTAGATTCTCTTACTGTAACTGTTATATTCAATTGTTTGAGCTGTGTATTTACTTTGGGACTACGGGATGGTATCCCGAGAGATCTCCCTGCATGTTTACTTTTGAGACTACGAGGCGGTTCCTCGGTAGTTCTCCCTGCATATTTATTTAGGGACTACGAGACGGTATCTCGGGAGATTCCCTGCTGTTCATTTTCGTGTGTTGAACTGTTATTTGCTTTATTTCCTTTGCTTAGTTTCATTCTATTATTATACTGTGTATTTAATTCTTCATTTCTTATTTACTAGTGTGTCTGAACTGAAGATTATACGAGAGATCGGGTTACCATCAATTGAAGATTAGGGCGTCTGATGTTCCTAAAACAGCCTTTCGGACAAGGTATGGGCAATATAAATTTTTGGTGATGTCTTTTGGCTTGACTAATGCCCCAACAGCCTTTATGGATTTGATGAATCAAGTTTTCAAGACCTATCTAGATTTCTTTGTAATCGTGTTCATTGATGATATTCTTATATACTCCTGCAGTTGGGAGGAGCATGAGCAACACCTCCGTATAGCACTCCCAACTTTGAGGGATAATCAGTTGTATGCAAAATTTCCAAAGTGTGAATTCTGGTTAGATTCAGTAGCTTTCTTGGGTCACGACGTATCAGCAGAGGGAATTCAGGTAGATTCTAAGAAAATAGAGGCAGTCAAGAACTAGCCTAGACCCACTTCAGCCACAGAAATCAGTAGCTTCTTAGGCTTGGTGGGATACTACCATCGTTTTGTGGAGGAGTTCTCATTTATAGTAGCCCCGATGACGATATTGACTCAGAAGGGTGCCCCATTTAAATGGTGGGATGAGTTTGAGGCGAGCATTCATAAGCTCAATACAACTTTGACTTCAACACCGGTATTGGTGTTACCATCAGGTTCAGGATCTTTCACGGTATATTGTGATGCTTCTCGTGTTGGGCTTGGGGTAGTATTGATGCAGGATGGCAGGGTGCTAGCATATGCGTCTCGGCAGTTAAAGATTCATGAGAAGAATTATCTGTCCATGACTTAGAGTTGGCATCCATTGTTCATGCATTAAAAATATGGAGGCACTATATTTATGGCGTGCCATGTGAGGTTTTCACGAATCATCGTAGCCTCCAGTATTTGTTTAAGAAAAAAGATCTTAATTTGAGACAGAGGAGATGGTTAGAGTTATTGAAAGATTATTACGTCACTATATTGTATCATCCGGGAAAGGCTAATGTGGTGGCCGATGCATTGAATATAAAAGCAGTAAGTATGGGCAGGCTTGCATGTATTCCAGTTGGCGAGAGACCGTTAGCTTCAGATATTCATACGTTGGCTAATTAGTTCGTGAGGTTGGATATTTCGCCCAGTCAAGTTCTAGCTTGTACAGTTGCTCGATCTTCCTGATTCCAGTGTATCAGATATCAGCATGATGATGACCCGCATTTGATGGTCCTTAGAGACACAGTTCGGCACGGTGGTGCCAAGAAATTTACAGTTGAAGATGACGGTGTTTTGAGGATGCAGGTCGTATATGCGTGCCTAATGTTGATGGCCTTCGTGAGTTGATTCTTGAAGAAGCTCACAGTTCTAAGTATTCCATTCACCCAGGTGCAGCCAAAATGTACCAAGACTTGAGGCAGCATTATTGGTGGAGAAGGATGAAAAAGGATTATGTTGCTTATGTGTCTCATTATTTGAATTGCCAAAAGGTGAAATATGACAATCAGAGACCCGATGGTTTACTTCAGCAGATAGAGATTCCTGAGTGGAAGTGGAAGCGTATCACTATGGACTTCGTTGTTGGACTCCCACAGACTCAGGGGAAGTTTGACGCCGTTTGGGTTATTGTGGATAGGCTGACTAAATAAGTACATTTCATTCCAATGGAAAGTACTTACACTTCGGAGCGGTTGGCAGAGATTTATATTTGAGAGATTGTTCGGCTTCACGGTGTGCCTGTATCTATCATTTCTGATTGAGGTACACAGTTTACCTCGCACTTTTGGAGGGCAGTTCAGCGTGAGTTGGATACCCAAGTAGAGCTGAGCACCGCATTTCATCCTCAGACGGACGGGCAGTCTGAGCGTACTATTCAGATTTTAGAGGATATGCTCCACGCTTGTGTTATTGACTTTGGAGGTTCTTGGGATAAATTCTTGTCGTTAGCGGAGTTTTCTTATAATAATAGTTATCAATCGAACATTCAGATGGCTCCTTATGAGGCATTATATGGTAGGCGGTGTAGATCGCCAGTTGGGTGGTTTGAGCCGGGAGAGGCTCGGTTATTGGGTACAGACTTAGTTCAGTAGGCATTATATAAGGTCAAGACTATACAGGATCGGCTTCGTGCAGCTCAGTCCAGGAAAAAGAGTTATGCCAACCGTAAGTTTCACGATGTGGCATTCATGGTTGGAGAGAGAGAATTGCTTCGTGTATCACCCATGAAGGGGGGTCATGAGATTTGGGAAGAAGGGCAAGTTGAGCCCTAGGTATATCGGGCCATTTGAGATTCTTGATAGAGTGGGGGAGGTA